>CABPRJ010001901.1:161131-481564 GCA_902439185.1 Cinara cedri | reverse complement strand
GGGGGGGGGTTTTTTTTTTTTTTTTTTTTTTTTTTTTTTTGTGCACGAGGTTTTCCATTCCGCATTTATCGCATAACATATTCGGAGGCCACATTATCGAATTACACTGCACGCACAAAATATTAGAAAATGTATAATCAAAATAATACGGACATACTTCGCACGATAAGTGGGCCACTGTTGTAAGTGAGAAGTTGATATGGTAGGATATAGAGGGGAATTTAATGTAAATTGTACGCAACGATTTATGTCTGCTAACGAAGAACAATTCTGAGCGGATTTACGAATTGAAATTAATTTCGTAAATTTTCCCGTTTTCCCCATTTATAATATAAAAACCCCTGAGAAAATCAAAAAATGACAATAAATAAAAATAAACATTATTTTAAAATCAATACTTTCCTCGTTCCGTTCAGGATTTAAAATAGCTATGTAGTAAGTACCTACAGCTGTTGATTCAAATTTTAAACGGTACGATATACAAACATAATATTATTATATACGACGTCGTATTAAAGACAAGTTAAAGCGTTACATTTTAAACGCTGATTTTTTTTTTTTTAACTTTTAATTATTTTCCATCTAATTATCTTCCAATCAATTTAATCACCCCGATTAAAAGTTATACAAGAACTTTTCTTGAAATTAAAATACACATTAATCAACGCTGCCATTCGTCAAGCAGCAGGAAAGTGATAGTGGAGGGATATGATCTACCCTTAAAATAAATAATTTACCGATATTTAGTATTACTGTCGCATATGACTACGTTTATAATACAATATTTTGAAGAAAATGTATTGCTTATAGAATATTATTATATGGTATTTTTATTAAAAAAAAAAGGAGCCGAAACTGCTGACAGGTGTGCCACTATTGTAGGTGAGAAGTTGGAAAGTATGGCGGTACAGTTAAGAACCTATTTATTATCTATCTTATACAATGTATTTATTGTTTTGTACATTTGTGTGTACAAAAATAAATCATTACTAATGAAAAATTACGATTCCAAGTGAAGTTTGGTTAAATATATTTTAAAATTCCGTGAGTTTTTCAATTTTCGTCATAATGTGAACTATTATAAGTTATAACGCTTAAATCAAAAAAAACAGCACGCTCAACTTGTTTTTTTTTTACCATTAAATACAATTAGACACGTAGTGTTATTTTTTTTTTCTTTGGGCGGGAGGGGATCTTAACAAATAGTTTATCACCAACTACCAATAACTATTCCAATAATCTGTTTTTTTGTTTGAGAAGCTTAAATTTTGGAGGGAATCCTGACTTCATGGACCCCATAGCTACGTGCCTGAATACAACTTATGATTAGCCTCATGTTAAATTTATCGGCATTTAGGCAGGGCCAAACAAATTTAATCTGCATGAAACCAAATAAAAACTAAAATAAAACCAACATTTAAAATATTTATAAATAGCTAAACATATCGCCAGGATGTTTTAAACATTTTACCACATCTATGTAAGACTAATATAATATATTATGCATATATAGTTTGTGAAAATGTCAAGTCTATATTTTCAATCGAATTACAACAAAAAAACAAAATTGAAAATAACGGGAACTGATATTGCGTAAATTTTTACTACATATTTTCCAGGTCTTTCCGAATTATTATGAAAACAATACGAAAAATCAAAAAATTACATCCCTAATGCACTAATCGATCAAAATTTACTTTCATAAAAGACGCTACACTTGAAAACCAAAGCAACATTTCTGGTAACGAAATTGTTCACAGACAGGAAAAAAACACACACCATAGTAAAACTAATACATTCTAATTGCTTGACTGTAAAAAACATTATTATGTAGGTAGGTACCTATAAAAACGTGTTGTGTATAAAGGTATTTTTAAAATTGAATGTTGAAATGATATTAGAATTTTAGAAAGTATATACCTATAACCAATACTCAATATGTACTAGGTACATATTATTACTGCAGCAGGGACAATGCATTAGCCAATAGGTATATTATTTAGAATTATTTTATTTTTTTAACATTATTATCACGTTTTCTACTAACGATAATATATCGTACATGTAGGAACTCGCATATTGTACATTTTTTAAACGTAAAAATCCATTTTTACACAAGGATAATGAAATATAATTATATTTTATTTTGTAACCATTATATACCACAGTCGTATAATTTCGATTATTTTCTACTTTTACTGTGCAATGATGTAGTCCTTTCTCCGTTATTATAATTACATATTATTGTTCTTTCTTAAATGGTTTTTTTTTTTCAATGTTTCTTTTTTCAAAAATATCTCAGAAAACGGCAACAGGTATGCGATAGGTAGCTTATTATGCTCTATTATTTGTATAGTATAATATTATTGTCATAGTAGCGACAATACAACGTTACTGTAGTGTAAAGAGAAATTTAAACAAAATGCTCTTGTTGCTTCTATGTATTTAATTTCAAGATTTTTGAGATTATTAAGAAAAACTCATGTATACCCAATATAATAATGTCGTTTATAGTAAACATAGGTATTTGTTTTTGTATACACACTGTTAACAAAGATCAAACAGAATACTGGTTAATACCTGTGTAATAAACTAACTATCCAGTACGGCTATGCCCGTGCACAGTATTGACTCAAACATTTTTTTTTTTTTATTGTTAATGTATCTTCCCGTGTTCTCCGTGAGGCCGTGACTCACAGTTTTCACACCCGTTCAGTTAACCGTTGTCACCTGGTAATTTTTTTTTTTTTTAAAGGGCACCTCTGACAGTTTTACAACAGTTATAGTTAACATTTGATCTTATGATCATATTTAGCTCTCCTGTACGGCTTTTTTACTACCCGTGTACAGTATTGAATGAAAACAAACTTTTTTAAAATTAAAAGGTTTTCCCTCCTGATTCACTGTGACTTTATTACCTCATTGAGAAATCTGACTACACCATCAGATTTTTCCGAACAAAGTTTTTAAAATGTTTTAGTTTATTTTACATGATACATTTTTGTTTAATTCAAATCGATTCACATTGGATGTTTTAAACAAATTATTATTTATTTATTGTTGTGTTTAACTACCACGGTATCTGACCATTTACAAATTTTTATTGACACTGGTTATCGCATTGGTATACATTGTCATTAGTTACGTGTGATTTTTTCTAAATAAAAACAATCTGGCGAGATTTGACATATACCAACAAAATAACTGTAATAAATGCAATAGTGGAGGATATGGAAAAATTAAATTTAGCCAATGAAATTTCAGGTAATGCAGTAATAAAAGTAGTTCCAGAATTTATCTCCTTCAACCTAACAATTTTACCTCTTTATAATATACATAAAGCAGATTCTGAATGCCTATAATATATAACGATTAAAAGAAATTATTTAATATTATTAATAAATATTGTTGTAAATACTCCCAAACGTAAGAGTTATTTCGAAATATTTATTTTGCTTTCAAATGTCTTTATCATTGGGGAATGTTGAATTCGCTTTCGGTCACGTTTTTTAGTAGAATAATGATAATATACAATGATTCAATTTTTTACGTTCAACATCAACTGAATATTAAATACAATAGACGACGGTGTTTGGAACTTTAACTTTTAAAATGTTACGATTGTTTTAATTTACTCCAGTGTTCCAAAAATAAAACACAAGAGAATGAAAACGTTCTGGGTCGCTGTTCTCGTATATATTATACAAATACAGTGAAACCTCTGAATAGCGGACACTCTCGGTCGCCGAAATTTTGTCTGCTATTTAGAGGTGTCCGCTATTTAGAGGAAAACATGTTTTTTAACAAATAAATAAATTCAAATCCGTTCCCGAAAAAACGTCCGCTATTTAGAGGTCTCCGTTAAGGGAGGTTTCACTGAATATTCTAATATATTAAAAAATGGTTTTTCAAAAAATCAATATTAGGTAGAAACTTTTTATTCTCAGTTGATGACATAAAAATATTATAAAATCATACAATTTACCATTTCACATTTAATATTTGAATATTTAAAATTTAATTGCAACATAAATAATTTATACGTGTTTTTTCAAAACACGGGCCCACTTTAATTTTGTATAAGTACGCCTGCGAAAAATCGGTCTGCAGTCACTTATACCTTGTCGTCGATCATGATGTCGCACATTAAAATAAAAAGGGAAACATGACGAATCGTTTACATACTAGAGAAGGTCAATATAATGCCTCACAGTCAGCAAGTACCTAACATTGCTTATTATCGCACAGTGACATTCTAGCAACACATGTTAACTTTTACCTTCTTCCCCCCTACAACTTATAATTTCCATGAGAGCAGTACCTAAACTAGATAGTATTGTTTGCTATCACTTCTTGTTATTGTTTTAACCTATAATTTACAATTATTATCACACCCTCACCTAGTGTACCAACAACAATTAAATCAACCTGGTTTAACACTATGGGAGGGGGGGGGGTTGATTTGAACCTGTCTGAAGGTATGACCTTTACTTTTTCGATAGTAGGTACTGTAACTGGCAATGCATACTACGACATGCTGAATGATTACTTATTTCTTGGATCATATTTTTATCGAAATAATGCAGGAACTGACTTTTGGGTCACCCTGTATATACGTATATGTATTATAATTTAAGATATTTAGGACATTTTTTACGACAATTTTATTACAATAAGTAACAATGATTTCTGGACAAAATATTATTTTTTTGAATCACATAAAATTTAATACTATACAACACTACATTGTTTATACTCGATTTGATCATAGACGAGTTAGAAAAAATCCTCTTTCTACTAAAATAATTTATACTAATATTGTAATTAATATTCTCGAAATAAGATAAATATTTTACCGACGAAAAAATCATAACCATAAAGTAAGAGTGAGATTTTCTTTCAGAAAAAGTGCTATACTTGAAAATCAGAATTGCTGGTAAAAAAGTTGGCCACAAAAAATAAATAAACCAATACATTCCCCGATCCGTTTAGAATCTAAAACCCGATGTCACCCAGTTATTAAAAATGGTATAATATACCCGCGGTTTTTCATGATATTTCTAATTGTACAATGTATAAGTGTAGAAAGTCATACAGCGTTCGTACCACACGACGGTGTATGACATGTGTTTTCGTTTCTAATTTGTTTACGTTTTTTTTTCTTGTACGGACAAGTGAATAAATATTGTATAACACGCGTTAGTAGAATAAAAAAAAATTAAAAAAACCGATATGTATATTATAGTTGAACGAATCTCGTAAATTATACACGCGTATTTTACACGTTTCGCGCATATCCGCCGATGACAATTCCGGTCGTATATAAATAGGATAATTTTTTTGTTCGGTGCTCGTTCTGTATACATAATACACGTGACGAAAACGGATGACAGGCTTGTATAATGGTTGTGACTTTCAGTACCTATGTTAATGTTACGTATGCATACATATTGCAAATTGAAACGCTAATTCGCGTTTAGTCGAACGCCTCTGACCCGTAGCGAGGGGATGGCCGACTAAATAATAAAATATTATTATTATGATTATTGGGTAGGAGGCGGAGAAACGGTCGGTAATATACGAGGTCGCCGAGAAACTATACGACGACGACAAGAATTTCGTCGGCGCGCTGTCGTTCCGAGCGCCCTCGGAAACGACGATTTGTTATTAAAAAAAAAAATGAAAAAAAAAACCGTCTACGTGTATATACTGCCGACTATATACCGCGCGCGTCGTGTTTTTAATAATAATTCAAATTAAAAAGGGGACGCGTGCGATGAGACCGTTTGACAAACGATCCGCTCAATTTAACGGGCTCGGTGTGTGCGTAGTCATCGTCTCGGGTCAAGTGGAATCGTCGACGACGACGAAGAGCAGCTGTTTTTTTCACCCCATTTATTTAATAGTTTTGGACGAGCCACCCGTCCGGATTAATATCCGTGAAAAACTCGTTTTGCGGTCAATATATTGCTGATGTTTTTCGGTTTTCGCGGAATTCGGAAATGATTCGCATCATAGTTCATCACGAGCCTACCCCGGAAAAGACGGGACGGTATGATAATATTATAGGATAGGTGACGGCCACGTCGATCTACAAGCGTTTTAAATTTCGAAAATCCACGGTGCGGAGCCCGGGTAACAAAGTCCTTAATCTAAAAACGGCCGATTTTAGGCTCAAAAACAGGCTTTACTAGAAAATCTCCCATGTCTCGCATGTAAACCGATTTTGATCATTTTTTGCTTTTGTTCGATAAAAGAAAAAAACTATTCTTGTTAGGAAAACAGGTTGTGCGCAGCGTCGCAGTCCCCTTAATACAAAAACTAAAACTATTTTTTTTCCATATCTTTTCTTTATGCGTAGTATATTCTTTATTGGTTATTGTTGCATATTTTTTGTTATTTTTGTAGATTTGTTTGATCATATTTTTTTCATAACTTGAATTTATCAATTTTAAGACCTTAAGATAAACTGTTAAAACCTTTTACGTGATGTGATGAGAATCACAGAATTTGTTCGTTTTTGTCAATCTCGTATATAAGTATAAATTCAACCCGTACGTGGTTTACATATTTTATCCATAATAATATATATACAATTTTATTTTAAAGTCTCGTATTTATATAAATAAAATAAATCATAGAAAAAAATCACAAGGCTGATTTGTATAGGCGTGATGATATTTGACTATAAAACAAACACATAAAACAATTAATAAAATCTAAAATAGTTATTTATGACCATTAAAACGAAATATTTCTTATAAGATTTCAATAATAATAATAATATGATATAATATTTAAATTTTAGATTTGGAGCATAGTGGGGAATGTATTGGTAACACTGATGAATAGTTATTATTATTTAATTTGGTTGTCGCAGACCAGGAAGTAACTTTCATAAAAAATACATTACCGGGCAACAACTGTGATAAACTGTGATAGGAATTAGGGTGGAAACGGGGAAACACGTTAAATTGAATTTTTATCGTAAATTTCTGTTTTTGAGAGAATTCAGTCCGAGAAATACCCGGTAAATAATATCCAGACTCGGTAATAAGAATCTATTTCTGTTTTGCAGAAAAATTATTTCAAAACTGGTGGAATTTCAAAATGACATTAAAATTGATACCAAAATCGATCGCCTGAAGTATTAAAAATTAGGAACGCTGTACCAATAAATGGCCTGGAAATATACACGGCCACGTATTGTAGCTGACTTTGAATCTAAACTCGTAGAACTTTCTCCGGTGTATCCCGCGTATGGGAAAACTCTGCACGGAAAACGAAAACGTACGCGGCGGCGGTGTGTCGTCCCGCTTTATTTTCTATGCTTTTTCGTCCGCGCGTTTGCCCCTCGCGGTTTTCGCAAGTTTCCTCGCTTTGCGCCGCGCTTTTATGCAATAATAATAATAATAATAATATATAAGTGCCGAGTGCGCAGCGAAATAATAATATAAATATAAGAAGAATTTTAATTAAGACGGGCGCGCGACTTGCGAGGAATCTTATGCAGAGGAGCTGCGCGGCCGCCGCCGCCGCCAGGAGAAAACACAAAGAACAGCAGCCGTCGCGCGGCGCGCGGCACAATCGACGACCGCAATAAGGAGGCGCCTTTCGAGATTTCCTCTTAATTACGAACGATACTCGAAAATTCGTACATTTTCTCTGCGACCGCGAACTATATAATTTTCCGCCGCCCGCGCCGACTCAGTCGTGCCCTCGGCGCCTGCCGTGCTGCAGTATCACGGGAACCGCGCAGTGTTTCGTCCGTATTTCTCGTCCCCGTTACCGCCGTCACTGCAATGCAATAATATTGTCGGGCGCGTTAAAAACGCTCGCAGTAGGTACACACCGCACCGCCGCAATAATATTAAACGCAGTATTTTAATGAGCTTTTTAAAATTCGATTTTCGACAAAAACCACGGCATTTCAAAATACGTATACTCGAACATCAATCAGAATCATATTTCGTTAACAATGATTTATCGTTACGGACCGATACAAAATTTATACAATTTCTGTAAAGAATAATTCGACTACGCTAGTTGTAATTTATTAACTTCTTATTCGTATTATTCAATTAACTACGTACAGAAATAAATATACCTAACCTTTTATAATTCGAACATAGTTTTGGCATAGGTACTTAATTATATTGTTAATTATGAAATTTCCGTGTTTTATTTATAAAATAGAATCTTGAGATAAAAACAAAAAGTATCTACCCATAATCAATTGATTAAAAATACGATTTTATTTTTACATTTAAAATAAATTATGTTTGTGTGGCTTAAAAATACAAAATCGAAAGTTATTTTGCTCGACGATTACTATTTTAACTATTCCGACCGAAGCGATGAGGAATGTATTTGTTTTCCAAATAGTTGTTTTTTTTTTTCTGCGTGTATGTTAATAAACGCTTTACGGACAACGAATATTTTCGTATTAAATTTTTGAAAATTGAATACAGATGTCAGATGATCAGGTACTTTGGAAAAAAATAAAATATAATTTTTCGGATTTCCCAGTAGGTTGAGAAACACGTCCGTACGGCATAAACAAAACGATCATAATACAAACGCGAGCAAACAAAACGTTTAAATCTAATTACAGCGGTGTGCTCCGTTTAGAAATATTTTTTTTTTTCCATTGGAATGCGGTAATTATCACGTTCAAATTAAATATAATATACCCGACTATAAAACTATTCTGCGCCGAGCCGACTGAACGGCGAAACGGGCTCCCCTACAATAACGTAATCACCATCCGCTTGAAATTTAAAACAATTATTGTTATTATCACAATAAATACCAAAATTTTACGGGGAGAGCATAAAAAGCATTTCAATTTTTAAAATTCTATAGTCGTCGTCTTACCGAAAATGCTTTTTGGATCAATTATAATGTATTGCATACTTTTAATTCATAAAAAATACATTTTGTTAATGTTTTTCTAACAATGTTATTTTACAAAAAGAACTCGAGTTATATGTTTGAATTTAACATATTTTTTTTTTTGTAAACTATGGACGCACGAAAAAATCAAGTTATTACAACTTCGTGGTACTGTATTAATCCGAAAATCCAAATAATGAAAATCCACATACCCACCTGGCAATTATAATAGGTTTTGACTCGTAATCGAGAAGTTGACAAGAATACACATCATAATAATGAACTTTTGATCAAAAGCGGACTAAGAACTTTTGGCAATCGATTTTAATAATGTTATTCTGATGTGTTGTGAATGACACTGATTTCGGCCTATGAGCGTTATCGAAAATTTGAATCACGACCACCGATTGCAGAGAAACCAGCCAATACCCGCAGAGCCGTATTAGGCCATTTGGTGCTCCGGGCAAGAATTTGCAAGTGCCCCTCTTTTTTCCATCTCTCGATCCCCTCTTAAAGGTTGATTATACTGCCAAATCAGAAAAACTAATTCTGTATAGTGCATACTATAAACAAATATAATTTGTAAAAATACTCTTTCCTAAACTTTTTTTTCTAACCACATCAAAGTCTTTTTGTCTCTAATAAACGTTATTATTACCAATAAATTGAACAAATATTAATGTTATAATACGGTATCTCCGCGTAACCGTAGATTACAGATAGAATTTATAACCATGCATTGCTATCAATTACCTACCATAATAATATACTGATAATTGATTGCTGGACACTACGTACATAACGGGTATAATATACCAAATTTGTATATGTTTTTTTCTTTTTACCCATTTGCTATAACAATAAGATACTAAATAATATTTGTTACGCGCCGTAATTTTACCGAAATTAGGCGTCCCGGCGAAAATGTAACCGATGCCCCTCCCCACCAATTAACCTGAGCAACCGAGTGGAATAGGGGATGATATTCGAAATTGTATGCGTTCGGGCTGCAACATACAGTAAGTAACAATAATAATATTAATAATAGTATACATATATAATAATAGGAAAAGCTAAAATTGGACCAAACTTGCCGGACGACGAAATGACGATAATACGATACAATAATACGAGATACCACAGACTGCATAGTGCACAATATCTTAAATTATAAAATAATAATGATAAAGTGTGTATACATACGCGAGATGTGTAATATATGCTCCGCGACGATATACGCTCTCCGCGATCGTATACATACATATTATAATAACTTGTGCGCACAGTTTTGGGTTCGGACCGTTAATTTACGACCGCACGTCACCGGTTTCCGGCTATAATACATCATTATGTGGTACATTGCAGCAGTCATAACATAATAATTTATGCCGTGTGAAAAATCGTTGCAGTCTCTTGCAGTGTATACATCAGATGATGTTGTTGCATTATATATTATGTTGACTGAAAAAAAAAAAACTAGTAAAATTTCACTCGCGAAAAATACCAAAGTTTTGGCGTTAAATAAATGAATTATTGACTAATATTATTTATTCTCGTTTAAATTTTTGTACGATCGGTTTTGCGTATTCAAGTATGCTGTGTTAACTTCAATTATTATTATTATACTACTATACATACCTATTTAAAATTTTTTTAATCGAAATATATCACATGCACTATTGCATATATAGCATGCACTATATAACAATGAGAGGTCCTCGTGAACATCATAAGTCGTGAAGTCATTATTATGACATCTGAAAAAGAAAAAATTACGCGAAACAAAATCGAAAAAACAGTACAAATAATTGTAAAAATGTGTGTAGTATGACACTGTAAACAATATTTTGTAATAAAATTGAAAATATGCTAAAAAAAAAAAAAAAAATTGATTTTAAATTTTAATACTTCTAATGAATTTAAAACTTAAAATATAAATTCAATCACAGTAAGAAGAAGTCACAAGTCCCAAACCTTATTTGAACTGCGCTGCATGTTGATGCAGCGCAGCATCACAGCGTTTAATAACTGTGTTTTATATATTTGTGACTAGCTCGAAAAAAGGCCGAACTGTTTATTTTTGTTGTCACTATTTAGTTTTACTCAGTCGCTGTTTGCCCAGAAATTTTGAATGGGAGAGGATGTAATAAATACTTATTATGATAAATAAACAAATCGAAGAATATTCTTGTGTTAAACTTAATCCAATAATGCGCTTTTAAAAAATGGACCCAAGAAAGCCAATTTGTATTCATTAATAATCAAGATTTTTTCTTGTAGTTCGTTTAATGTATGTATATAACTTAAAGATTACTAAAAAAACACTCGTAGTTGTATTTTTAAGCCAATGAATAGGGAGATTACTCCTAAACTACCTCCTGAGTACACCACTGGTTTCAATATACCGTTATTTTGTAAACTTCATATTTATCACGACTAAAGCATTATTAAAGTACTATAAATTCAAATTTAGAAGTTAAAATTAATAAAATTGTTCATTTTTCATTTATAGCTACGCAAAATATATCCAAACGAACGTTTAAAAAGTCCTGGAAAATCCAACAACACCTGAACCATATTAGTTCATTTTCACACATACAGTATATTCAAGTATGTATATTCCAGGAGAATCTGGAATTTTACAAACCTACGAAAATTAATGCCAACGAATTTAATGACAATTCTAAACCATGATATTCAAGACTACAAATTGACTTTTCTACTTCAAATTATGACCTAACCGACGTGGTTTTTGCCTTTCGCCCCTGATTTTATTTAAACCCGACTTGATTTTTCAACAACTAAAGATTTAGGTTTACACTTTTTTGGAACAGCTGGTCCCCGGGGTTTTGTGGCTAACGCCTACCGCCGGCCGTCCGCGTCTTAGCACTGCGTGCTACTTTCAGGCGGACGTGGTGTTGGAGCGATGGTGGCGAACCGCCACCGGTCCAGAGTCTTCGAAGAGAACATTGGCCCGGGTCTTTTTATGCACGTACCTTTCTCGCAACCAGGATGAGTTCCCGATCACCCACTAGGTACAGTGGTTTGCGTTATTATCTCGCGCCGGTCTCACAACCACCACGTTTCAGCCGAGGTGGGCACTCCAACCTTGAGGGCACGAAGTCCGGAGTGGTTGGCTGGTCCGGCGTGAAGTAAGAATCTAAAAAAATTGTTTAAATAATGTGCCGGTCTATTGCATCTTTTAAGATGTTGCATGAAAAAAATGGAGAAATGTTACTAACGGAAAAAGTTTTTTCCGTTAAAATTGAATCTTATACCGTTTTGCATCTGATTGCACTTGTATACACCACTACACGACATATGGTCCACTGACCATAGTGATATCAGACTCCACGAGTGTATCTGGTGTAACAACATGAAGTGGAACTTAATTGTTATCGTATTATCGCAATACATCGTTGTTTAATAACTCGCGGAGATAATATTACATTTCACCGTCATGTGGAATTTTCATAATCCGCTGCACTGATGAAGGCGGATGTTTAGTACGCGAAAAGTGTACACGAGTGCAATCAGATGGAAAACGCTGTTAGTAAAAAAAAAAAAAAAACAATACAATAGCTTTTTCGCTATGTTCATCATCCCTCAGAACCTATAAAATACAACCTACTATTACGCGTTCCACAAAGAATTCCGAGATGAAAGTTTGAAAATATATTATAAGTGATATTTTATTAAACTTTCTCGTGTATTATAGGTATGTATTATTATACATCCCGATTATTATCCCGAGTGTCGATTTATAGTGAGAAATTACAGTTACCGCGTTTGAACGCTAAACTTTTTTAGTGTTGAGTTACAATATTGATTACTTGTGTTATACAGATATACACAGTATTTTAATAAACGACGATTGTAACTCTTTGTTTCCGTGAGTTTTCTGGTTTTTATAATTAAAAAAAAAAAAAGGAACATTAATTAAAAAGAAGAAAGAAAGCACAATAATAATAATAATAATCATCATAGCAGACGTGATAAATAATCCAATTGCAATGGTATATAATGTAGGTATACAAACAAAATCGTCGTTATAAAATAATTAATGACGCGTTTCGGACACGCCATTGCGCTTGTTACAATAATATTATTGCATTTTTTATTCCGGCGTATACATAAATAAATTATTTATAATATACTTTCGTACTTTGTATGTTTTTAATAGCGAACGGGCCGGAACCGTGATAGAGAATTTTTTTATTTTAATAATAAAACGGTTTTTTTTTTGCATTCATCATTAAACATCGTGCAGACAAAAAAAAGCTTATTATTCGCATATGATTAATAGCGAAAAATAATATTATCATATCGACAGCGTGCATTTATATATATATATATATATGTATATTATACCGAGGACAGAAAAGGGGTTAGTTTCTGACTTTTGACTCTAAATAAAATATCATTACGTTTCGTTGTTTCAAATGTGGCTTTTTTTTTTTTTTTTAAGAAGAAGAAGAAAGGAGAAGATTGGGAATGTAGTAGAGAGGATATTTAATGTACATCTGTACGCAACGATTAACCGTTGCTAACATAAAAACTATTCTGAGTTGAGTTCGGTTGATAGTGTTGCTTTTTCAATAATGTACATGTCATAATATTATGGCAAATCAATATTCGTTTTTTATTATACCGTTTTTCCTTTTCCCCGGGTTTTCCCATTTTTTTAAAAAACCTTTGTAAAAATCAAAAAATGACTTCCTTAAAGTACCTCTCCAGTCAGATTTTCATCAAGTTGTTCAAAGATTAAAAAAATAATAATAATAACCATCATTGTAAAACCTATTAATTCCTCGCTCCACTCAGAATTTAAATTATGTTATTCTCTATTTTTCACCAATAAACAAAATACCCGATATTAAACATTAAAAATGTCATCGTTGTCAAAAAAATCTACAGAATATATTACGAAGTTCAAGTGTTCGGTTTTGAAATTTAGGTATTTTGAAACGAATTTCGGATCAGAACAGTTATTATCGTAGATATTGAAGATATATGAATCGACAGTAGTATTACTGCAGTCGTGAATATTAGCCTATACACTGTAATAAAATCAATGATGAAAATCCTACGTTATTACCTCCCTTGTCCTATGATAGCCGTACTCTCAATGTCTGTTCCATTTGAACCTAACCCAACCTGTACACGGGGAAAAAAACGCGTACACAAATTTTCACCCCGAGTGGCGTACGTTCAAAATTAATAAAGTAATAATTGCGCACGACACAATCGCGATATTGTAAAATATAACGTGCCTAATAATACGACGGTATCACTGGTCGACGTCGCGGTCGTACAGCAGTATCGCGGAGGGGAGTCGGTATAAATCAAACCGAGCGGCGAAGAATATTTCAATACCGGGAGCGTTGCATTGTACGAGGTTTCGGAGCACCTGTTCGCCGATCCCGTGTATACATCATCGTATTAATAAAACAAATAATAAATTAGTTTCGGATCAATGGGCGCGCGCGCGCTCTATACGGCGAGGGGGAACCATTATTATTATCATCGTATATTATTACGCCCTTCGTCGTGCACGCGCCTGACGTATATTATATTATTATTATTATTCGGACAATATATATATATATATGTATACATACGAGATGAGGCGTATATTATATTATATATTTTATTACGCGATCGCAATGTCGTAAAACCGACGGCGACGACGAGAGTACAATATCGCCGGAGTCATCGCAGTCTGATGTCGCAGCCAGCCCGAGAGAGAGAGAGAGAGAGAGAATGACGGAGAGCAGCGAGAGAGACGGGCGAATTTTGCGGCTTTCCAGCAGTACGTATCGCGTCTGCGAAACAGACCGCGCTATACTCGTATAATAATAATAATACGGGAGAAGGGCTCCCGATCATATTATTATTATTATTATTATCAACGGCATAATATATTATAATGCGTATACAGATATTTGAGAGCGCGTGTTATTAAACTGTCGGCTATTATATTGCAGTGTTATGTAGCCGGTCCCTCGGACGACAATAGCCCGGGCCGATTACATTATTAATTTCGCGGAGCAATAAATATTTTCATAATTTGTACGATGACGACGGAGCGGCGTCGCGAGCAAAAACACAACAAATAACATCTACAAGACCGTTTATTATCATTATAGTCGAAAAGTTCAGGTATTTAGGTCGGGTGGTGCACAAGATATTGGAGGAATATTATTTTTGCCGAGAATGTATATAGCTATGGTGTAGAATAAGGAGTGGCCGGATGTAGATAAGGGTAGTGATAGAAAAGTTTGTTGTGAGGAAATTTTACAAAATTAAATTTTAAAAACTGTTTTGAGATCATCGATGATGATGTGAGGGTCTGAGTTTTGAGCATTGCACGCTAAAGTAAGTGCTTAAAAACTGAAAGTCAGAGGAGAATAAATTGAGATGATGAACATGCCAAGAGAAGAAGTAACGATGCCACAAGAGGATATTAGATGCAAATAAGTATAGATTTAAGCCGGGGAATATTGGAAGAGTTAAGTCAAAGAAAAGATGACTAAAGCCACTATAACCTCTAGACGTTCTAAAAGGAGATATGCGGGACTATAAGATAGGGTTATGCGGATGAAGACGATATTAAAAAGAGCTATAGCTAGCTGACTCCACCTGTGTGGGATTAAGACGAATAAAAAATTAAAATGTTTTTTCTTTTTAAATCTATAAGAACTTAAAAATAAAAAAAGATCTGATACTGGGAATGGTAGCGTCTACTATTGTAGGTGAAAAGTTGGGAAGATAGGATACATAAGGTTATTTCATTTATATCTGTAAGCAACGATAAACCATTGCTTGATGAAAAACGATTCCGAGCGCAGTTCGGTAATACATAATTTGAAGTGCAGTAATTTTTTTGCGACTTTCATTTAAATTTGATTTCAATACGCTTATTAAAAAAAAATAGTCGTCCGTTGATTTTGGAAATTTGACCACGTCTAGATAAGTCTAATATAAGTATTATTACCAAGCGTCAAGTCTCTACGTGTATTTATAACCGAATTACAGCAAATACCTCCCAAGAATTAAAATTCCTTAAAAGCTCAAAAGTTTTGGCGA
The DNA here is from genome assembly GCA_902439185.1 of Cinara cedri. Taxonomy (NCBI): domain Eukaryota; kingdom Metazoa; phylum Arthropoda; class Insecta; order Hemiptera; family Aphididae; genus Cinara; species Cinara cedri. Next base: position 465,580 of record CABPRJ010001901.1, on the reverse strand, counting down.
TGATACCGTAAGAGATTAAATCAAAAAATAAATAAAAAAGGTGTATTGTGATTTTTCGATTAAATCATTTTTTCTGGTAGAAAACGTCGTCCGTGTTTTTATAAAATAATGAAATCGTGAAATTGTACGTTTTCCTACGTTTTTTCCCACTTAAGTGTTTTTATTTAAAAATGCCGTCGAAAATCAAAAAATGACATCGTTACGCTCGGAATCTAAAATTTTACTGCATGAGTACGTTAAATTATGGGAAATTAGTTGAGTTACACAGCCCTCCATCCATTAAGGGGTCTAGCCAAACACTGCTTTCATCATATAACATCTATATGCTGAGATATAAATTATACAGTACTAAAGACGGGAAAAATTTGTTTTGGAAAATTCGAAAATGGCGGTACCTACAGAAAAAACGCCATTATACTTCCATCTCTTATAATAAAGTGCACGTTTTTGATATTGTAAATCTTTACAGTATACCTATTTACCCGTTGCCGACTAAATTCTATAGGTTGCACTGCCAATATAAAATAATAAATTATTTAAAATCCATCCCACAATTTGCATTGTATTGTGTATAGTTGGCACTCGTAATCGCTCGGCACTATCCGCTCGAATACTCCGCCAATCGAAAATCGTCGTTAGGCCGCAACAGGTCTACGTCACATCGCTGTACAATATAAATACTATTGTTATTTTTCGTGCAAAAATAATATTATTATAGTACCCACATAATTTTCTACAAACGAAAACATTTTTCTCTACAATTTCAGCCGAGGGTTTTATCATATACGCCATCGTATATTGATTTTCATTTCTGCCTCCGAAAAGAAATTTCGTTTTAGAAGTACTTGATAGTACCTATTTAAAACATAAATTTATAATATTGCATACATACCAACATACCTACTATAATATCTTACAATATACAAATTATTCTGAATAAATTCTTAGTCTAATTAGAGTATTCGAATAATATTGCTCCAAACATTTTTGTTTAAGTATTTCGTTCGGACCTGCGGAATTTCGAATACATTTAAATATATGTATATATAACATTATAATTATTATTATGATGACAATCGCAAATGAGTTATGTGGAGTAGAGAATTTCAGGGTTTACAGGAAATATAGAAATCGTTTTGAACAATTATTTGAAGTTTTCGATTCGACACATTCTACAAATGTTCGAATGAATATTTTGTTTTAAAATAATTACAGATACTATATAATTCGGATAGTAAAAAAAAAAATAAAAAAAATAAACAAAATAAAATGAAAATAACGATATTTATTTCTCAATCGTAAAACTGTTCTGTTCCCCGAAGCGGATATACTTAAAACTTGCAGTCTGCACTCGCCCGGTGCGGTTTTTCACGACAGGTCGAAAGATATTTTCGTTTGCAGGCGACCCGAAGTGACGAGTGCCAAACATTCGATACACAATACATTTGGCACGCGCGTGCTCGCCCAAGTGGAAAATTTCGTCTACCGGGCATTGGCGGAGAGGTATATGCAAGTTAATCCCTGAAACGTGTCGTTCATTTCGGCCTTTATTATTGCTCTGGGTACAGGTAAGACACGGTATTGATGTTAAGCGGACGGGGCGTACTGGATTCGGGTGAGAGAGGGGGCAGAGGGATTGGAGTTCTTACGTATATCTCAATTAATCATTCGAATAACAATGTTATGATCGGTTGACCGTTCCGGAGGGCGAGAGTTCCCGAGGGAACGCGTTTTACCTATAAACTATTATTATACATGTCTGCGCAACATTAATATCTATGCGGCCTACGAAGTGCTGGGAAACGCACGGTGTAGGTATCCGCGGAATCTCACCTTAACGGTGCACAACGGTGCAATCTAATATTGCACGCACAATAACAATGTATATTATTTACGTGAACAATCGTAAATCAAAACATAATATATTATTTAATCACTGCGTAATATAGTATTGTTGCAGCCAGGAGAACTCGTCATTTCCGGTTTGTGACGGTCGTAAAATAATCAATAACGATAAACATTTTACTTAATATTATATTTTAGTTTCACCGGTTAACGTTAAACTTATCACAATGCATATATTAATGACAACAATTCAGTATTTGTGTTATAGATGCAAGGTCCGTAGTTTCCGAATCGTCTTATATGAAAAAGTGTTTTTTTTTTTTCTATATCTAAACATTCTTGTCAAACGACACGTGCGATAAGAATGAGTTATCATGTAAATTTTCACGTTTTACAATACGATCAAAATTTAAAAAAAATCAAAAACGTAAACTTTGACCGGAAGCACGCTAATGTATACGAAAAAAACGGAACGGCGAAAATGCAACGAGAACTGCGTAAACACATATCAATGGCCAACTGAAATAGCTTATGTAGATTTCTTCGTGGAAAATAAAATATGCGGATTTCCAAATACTCCGAAAATTACCACAATAACCACAACGAAAACAACACCGACAACCGGTTATATTCTTGTGGTTCATCACCAATTTTCACACTACCACTACACTGCATATTTGCAGGTATGGACATCGTTTACATAAGAATACGTCATGAGCGAGAGGTTAGAATCAAAATCTTTATGTCCAAAAATATGGGAAAATGAGTTAGCAATACCGATTTGAAGGATTTTAGGACAATTTCCATTGAATTATGTGAGTTTTGATACTGAACCCTATGTATGCCGTGTAAAAATCACACGATCCATATAAAATGAAAACCCACATATTATATTTTAAATATTATTAAATCTCAGATATTCCGTAGCATAAAGAATCAAAAACTAACAGTTTCAATTGCAACCCTCCACCCCCAAAAAATAAAAAATTAAATTAAAAAAATGTATATATGACGGCCAAAATTATAACTTTTGATAGTTGCTTAGCCTAAAGTATGTAATGAAAATGTTCAAATTTATTTATTGTACCTGAAAACCCCTCTTCAATTGTTTCGTTTTCTGAAAAATTTGATTTTCGGAACATGTTAGTTTTGTTTCTAGACTACTCATGTGTAGTACATTTTTTTTCTTACTGCATGTGACGTTTTACCGAGAAAAAAAACACCACCACCACACTAAACTTTGGTATGCGTTTGGTCTTACAGTCAAAATACTATATACCAAGGTAAATATATACGATGAGTTTTCCTGTTCCCAAAAATATTCATCTATATTGGAACAGCAGTGAAATGTAATACGTTTTTCGAGACTAATGTGAATTAGTTTGTACGTATATAGTTGGATCGATTGACTATTGGTACCTATCTAACTTTTGTATATTATAACACTCGCCGGTACGACTCGCTGCAATCCATATATTATAATGTACAACGGAATTTCGGGATTCACTAAACTATATTTATTTGGTTTTGTGAATCCGTCTATGTTGGACCGCGGTGTTAATATATGATACGATTTCGGTAATAAACGTGTATCTCGCCACGATGTCTCGCATAATAACTGTATATATATATATACGTGTGTCACACATATATACAATCGTACGGGGTAATATATCACGCACTGTTGCAGAGAGACGCTTTTATAATATACAAAAATAGTCGTTTTTAAATCGTCGCACGTGTGCGGTAAAATTATCGGGGGGCGCTACGGCCACCACTGAAATTAATGCTACGACGAGGTCTCTCCGGGTCGCGTAATAACGTTCCCTACTTGTAATGAGCTATACAGGGGCAAACGGAATCCTCCGGTCGGATCTTTGATTGCTTATCACACAATTATGACACCGAAAACATAATTGTCCGTTAAGACGTGTTTTTACCGTTGGTTCAAATCTGATACTGTTCAGAAGAATTTAATGTCTTAAGTGTAAACATAAAACTTTGGTATACGAAGAAAAACCGCGACAGGTAAATCGGCGGAAAAGCGTAACAAAATGCATTTTATGATCATTGGATTCGTATTTGACAATCCATTGAGACGCCCGCTATCAGAACAACTGATGTTGAGTTATATGATGATAAGGTATAAAAATACTTAAAACGAATACCGTCATCATATCCGTGAGTTCCATTTGCATCTCTGGTTCGTTTCAAGTAGGAAACGTTAATACTCCTCCTGGTCCACGGACCGTTTCCGGCGGTATGCGACACGATTATTATATCAGTATATAATAAAACTGATATTATTGTTATAAATTATAATATATGTAAAACATCAGTATGATAGTTTGTAAGTTCTTACGGCCGGGCGTTTATTACCATCACCATAATTACACGGTCATTTTGGTGCGCGCTACTGCTCGTCTCAACTCTTCCAATTAATCGGATCATTTAACCACGCGTGAGGCTCGCGGGACATCCATCTCGTACCATTGCCTGGCATTTTATAATATTATAAAGTCCGACGCACTGGGAAATAGGGACTTGGCATCAATTTTGTTTTGGCATGGAAATTAACTTAAATCGATTTACAGTATCTCAGTGTTATAAAGTTGATTTTTTCATAAACGCTTAAAAGTATTTACTATTTTAAAATTAGCCGATTATGTCGATTGTTTAAAACAATTTTTGGATTTGATAGCAATGGCAGCTTTGCCGGGACACAAACAATGTTATCAGTGAGTATTACAAAACGTTAAAGGTACACCCCAAAAAGTAACTACACTGTAGCAACCTCTATAGTCTATAGTACATCATCAGCATGCTTCAAAATATACGTTCCCAGTGTGTGTTTTGTGAACTATTTATTAATTATCTGTTCAACTCGTTATTATCGCTATCACGATTTAAGATATAACATATAAATCGTTTTATCTATAGCTGGAATATCAATATATTATATTTATATATAATTTTCTCACTTGGAGTATCCATTATCAGTTCTGATACACGATTCAAATAAATAGATTCAGTTTCACAATCATCACCTTATCACATTTCGTCGTCTAACCAGTAAATCTTAAACCATAAACTTTACGATTTAATTTTACTAACTACATACACAGCAATACAAATTTGCAAAGTATTTATTTATGAAATTCATATTCACAGTGCAAGCGCGAGAAAAATAAGCAAACATGTTATTATATTATATAAATATTATAGGACGAGAGAATTTATCGAGAACAACGACGACGACGCGCGACGCGGTCTGATGGCACGCATTTTTAACATAGCTCGTCGAGCGACACGCGTGTAAACTCTAAAATATGTTCACCATGGATACGATTATTTTCTGGCGGAGTTGTGAAGTTGTTTTTTTTTTTTGTTTTCTTCGGAAATGATTCGTTTTAGATTCGAGACAGTACCTAAACGAATATAATACTACTACAATGCTGAGTTGCGCATGCTGCGTATTTACAGACCTATCTGAGTTTGGCGAAAGCCAAACTGCCAAACAATACTGCAGACTATCAATTAAAATTCACGGGAAGAGTAACAAATCGGAAAATTAACAATAATCGATTATATTTTTTCTAATAATGGGCAAGAAACACCAATACCACTGTTTAATAGTTTAATTTCACTCAATTTTATTAGAACCTAATCAATAGATAACAACTCTGTAGAACAGGCTCACATAACTTAACCACAATAAATATTTTTTTAAAAAACGATATTTTAAACGATTGACAACACATTAAAATATGTTAATATCCTCGTAATATTCTCTTCAAGAAACATTTTCAACCAGTATTATTGTAAAAGTTAACTGAGAGTCCTTTAAGTCTTAAAAAATAGGAAAGAAAATGTATTAGTCAATGTCAATTTAAACCATGATATAAGTTCTCATATAAATTTCGCCCAGACGATATGTATTTTGATTATTCATCCAAATAAAAACCGCCAGCACGAAGATACTGGAATGGCTGGTTATAATTTGTTGGAAAATAACTAAAATTGAATTGCACTGAAAATAAATCTAGATAAAACCTAATCTGATGGAATATAAAACAGTAGAACATAATTAACAAGAAAAATAAAGTATAAAGTAATTAAATATGTATTAGAATTCGAATGGTCTTGAAAATAATTAATCGGAAGTATATAAAATATTTGAAAACAGGTAATTGTAATGAAAAATAATTTTACTGAATGATAAAATGTCGGAAGGTTAATTTGTTTGGAATTGTGATAACGACCAGGGCCGTGGAGAGGAATCAAGGGCCCTAACCCCCAGGGATAAACTAATCCCTCTTAATGTCAAATGTTAAAATTACTACTAACACAAAGCGTTGTCTCTCTTTATGTATGCATAATGCATATAACATAAAGAAGGTTTAAAATTGAGGTATAAGACATTCAGAAGCAAAAATCATATTATTACTAACACATATAATATAGTACAAATTAATTAAAAATGTAATTTTTAATATACTATGCATTGAATTTTTTTTAAATAAAATATTCTGAAATTAAACTAAAAATGATTTTTGTGTTAATGTAAAAATTATGTAAACTATAGGACTTGATTATTTTAATCGGGATTCAAGGCTATAGTCACGGATTCTCTTCCCTCTTATCGAGCCTAATTACGGCAGAAATTCCAATGAGCCGTACAATTACGATAAAGTTAATAAAGTATATTTACGCGTTTTAAAAGAAAGTTATGACCATGGTTATCACATTTTCCAAAAAATTCGTTGGATTTCTAACAAATTAGGGTTCCGAAATTTTAACTTGTATTACAATTATTTTGATTTTATTTAATTTTCCAGTTTTAAAATTCAAAGTTATTATTTTCAAACAAAATTGTATTCCTAGTAATTATTTTTTGGGGTTTTTGAAAAATTAAAGTGTTCTTTTATGTTCACTAATTATACATTCCCGTTGGATGTCATTATATAATAATATAAGACGCTTAGTTTCATAAACGTTTAAAACGCATTTAAAACAACATATTATAACATTATAATGTACACAATATCGTATTTAATTATTGTGATAGCGAATGTTGTTTTATACGGTTATCTTGAATTTATATTATTATTCTGTACAATACGATTCTCATAAAAATATACACTATATAAATATAAATATAGCGCCGTACCTTTTGGTCAGATGATGATCGTATCGTTTCAATGGTCACATGAACAAATTATAATAATATCATCTAAGGGCAATGTAAGAGTAAAAAAAAAAAAAAAACAACAGATTTATGAGAGTACGTGTTAACAGCGGATGCAGTAAGAAAATGCCGGCGTACAGTTGAAATACCGCTGTGCCCGGTAGCAGCGACAGTCAAAATTAAAAGAATATATACATAAGATACCTACTTAAATATGGGACATAGATATTATGGTATATGGTTTTTAAATGATTCGGGGAGGAGGGAAACACGTTTTGACATTTTAATGTGGTCCGCAATCCGGCGATCCGTATAGATTAACCCCGTATTATTTTTATCTGCGTCCAGAAATCTCCAGACTTTGTATCGTGCTATAATATATATAATATTGTATAGTAAACATTTTTTTTTTTTAATAATATAATGTACGTGTAATCAACCCCCGTAGACCGTGCACGTCAGATATAATAACGTCTGTAACATATTAAATAGGTATAAAAACAACACAAACTTTTGTTCTTAAATTCAAAACTGAGAAAAAAATAATTTAAATTAAATTCTAACAAATCACAAGATTAAAGCGGATAGCAATATCGCGATTTTGAATTTTGAATTTTTCATTGTAACTAATACTGATTTTTAAAATCGAACCAGACTGTTCTTGAAAAATGACAATTCTAAATATCCGGTATGAAATTCTATTCAAATCGAAATAAACTTTTGAAACGTTCAAAAGGTTTCAAAAATTCAAAATCCAAAATAATATACATATAACATAAAACGTCGTAAAAAATACGTTCAAATCCAATAAAAATAAAAATTGTATTTTTTTAAAAAAAACGAACATACTTCGCACGATGATTGAGGACACAATCGTAAATATTACGGCCTTTCAAAACGTGTACAACTGAACTCCACTTAGAATTGTTTTTCGTTAGCAATAATTAATCATTGCGTACATGTATACATTAAACTCTCCTTTATGTATCCTACCTTCCCATAAAATTATTTTCCATTAAACTACCCGTTTTCAAACATCTTTTATACTTCCGGTTAAGTTATTTTCAAGACTATTCGAATTCTAATATTTAATTATTTCATATTTTATTTTCCTTGTTAATTATTTTCTGCTGTTTTATACTCCATCAGACTAGGTTTTCCTAAATTTATTTTCCGTACAATTCGATTTTAGTTATTTTCCAAAAAATTATTTTCATAGCTGTTTTCATAATAAACGAGTAAAACCGATAAAAAACGTAGACAAAATAGGGAAATTTACGAAATGAATTATGTTTTCAATTGTTTGTTTTGTTTTGATTCAATTAAAAAATATTTATTCCATGAACAACTTTTCCGTCAGAAATCTTACTCCGATGTATCGAGTATAGGACTTTTTCTGAAAGAAAATTTTTTTTTGGTTATTACATTAAGGTGGTTATTTTTAGGTATTCTAAGGCAGCGTTTCCTGAACTTTTTCTCCATCGAATCCCTTACAAATAGTTAAAATAATCGCGGACCCCCCTCCCTTAAACCCTTTCATAAATTAGTATTTTAGTTTTTATATATACTATATAGTATTTTCAATTTACGTTCGCAGACCCCTTCCGGTATACATACAGACCCTTAGGGGTTCGCAGACCAGTTTAAGAAACGCTGTTCTCAGTAGTTTTTATAATAATTGGAAAAATCTGGGGAAAAATATTCGAAAAATGTCAAATATTTACCCTAAATAATCTCGGTTTTTCATATTTATTACGTAGACAGCTGGTAAAATCAAAAAATGTCTTTCCTAAAGTACCACCCCAGTCCGATTTCCTTTCAGAACAAGTGCTATCATTGTAAATCGGAGCAAGATTTCTGGTAGAAAAGTTGTACCCAGTAAAAAAAAAAAATAAACATCTTTGTAAAACCATAAGCTTTTTCGATACACTCAGAATTCAAAATGTCCAACTTCGTTACGTGGGAATATTCTTCTCAGTCCTCTGGATATGTTCGTATTTAGCCGTATTTTTTCGTGGCCATTTTTGATTTGCAGTCCATTATATTACCTAGACGAATCGTATTGACTATGTATAATATAGCTATCAAAATATTGTGATATATATAATGTATAAATATTTATAGAAATATATTATATAAATAAATGAATACTAAAATATATAAAATAATAAAAAAGAAAAAAATTACAAAACTCACCGAGTTATCGTTAATGGTCGGTCATAAAGTTCGACTTATAGAAATGTATAAATGTAATATCTATAATACAGTGGCGTAAAAATTACGCGGTGTCCTCCGCCACAGAAGAGTAAGTATTATTATTATTATTATACAGGTATACGCGCGTATTATTATTTTTTTTTTTGTCATTGCAAAAATCGTCACACGGGTCGATCGTCGTCGTCGTCGTCGTAATAATACTACAGCAGCAGTATACAATTAACGAGTTTTAAATTGGTCGGACGGCGGTCGGACATGAAAGGGAACTTTTTATCGGAAGAATTTGCGGACTATCTGTTTGATGTGACCGACCGCGCGCTCGCTCACCGTTCGCTTCTCTCCTGCGCGCGTATTTTTATTTGTATTTTTTTCATTCTCATCTCGTATGCTGCAGTATAATATACACACACGCGCACGTCTCTTCTTCTCCCGCGCGCTTTTTCCCCACGACCTCAAAAACTGGAATACGGTGACTACACGGCGTATAGATAGGTACACATTATTATATTATATTATTTCGTCTCCAGCAGATAGATTCTTCACCGGTGCCGCCGTCACACCGACACTCTGTAAACCTTCATCTACGTTTATATTATACACACGACTGTCTTCTATATACATGCTGCAACAATAGTCTTGTGTGTCCGTTGAATCTGCAAAACTTACCGTTTTGGCAGACAAAAACGCCACGGCGGTTTTCTGCACGTAGCGTTCCGGGGTAATATTTTTATTGGATTCTGAGGGCAACGAGAAACGTACTGGTTATTTACTAGAATGTGTTCTTTTTTTTTTGTTTGTTAACCACTTTTCTTCCAAAATATTACTCCGAAATTCAAACGTAGCATCTTTTCGAACAGAACATTTTATTTAGTTGGTACAATAAAAAGATCATTTTTTGGTTATACAATTATGTAATTCTTATCTTTATTGTAATCGTTCGATAAAATTCGATATTTTACGCATTATATATTTTCTTTAATAATATTTGTTTAATGTTGTACTGATTTTCCAGTTTTTCCTACGTTTATCCCGGTTTTCCGATGATTTTCCCCGGTGTTCACATTTAAGGAGAAAACTACCGAAAAAAACAAAAAATTACCTCCTTATAGTACCTCTCCAGTTCAATTTAAATTACAATTATACATTAAATTACCTATGACAGTGATTGCACCCATCTCCATTATCCTAGGACAGCTTTTTTCACACTTTTTTTCAATTTTTGTCGTTTTTAAACTGGTTGTGCTAAATTAAAGTCTGGAAGTGCTGAAGCATCCCCAAACACACCCTTAGTTGCGCCTATGATGCCCGTTTGTTTTTCCTTTTTTTTTTTTAGTATTTTCAATAGTTAGGAAAAACCGTAGGGTAAACGAGAAAGTTTACGACAATAACGATTTCATTATTTCTGATTTTGTTATTTGTTATACTTCGGTTAAAATAATCGTATAGATATTTGAAATTTCCACAGAATATACTTATATAATATATGTACACATATATCGTACTTATATTGGTATTTTCTAAACATGGGTAATTTTCAAAACATTCTGGCAAGTTTTGAGGTATTTATAAGTACTTGACATTTTTGCGGATTTTTAGTTTTTTAGTTTTTATTTGTTTTTAGGTGGATGAAATAGTTTTGGTTCTACAATAATGTTTACATGGTATTCATCATAATTTGTTATTAGTTGTCGAAAAAAAAGTTGCCCGTAATGTAGTAGTTTTTTTTTATACACGTTCAAAGTTCAAATTTAAATGGAAATCGTAAAAATTACAACATTTAAAAACAAGTATAACTAAATTTCATTCAAAATCATATTTTGTAAACGTACAGATTTAAATTAATTAACTCTATGTATACTCTATACCTTCCCAACTTCTCACTTACAACAGCGGCACTCTCATCAGCAGTATCAGCTCCTTATAATTCTGAGTGGAGTGAAAAAGCTTATGGTTTTACAAAGATATTTATTTATTTTTTTCATGTGTACCAATTTTTCTGAAAGAAAATCGGTATGGGAAGTTATATTTTTCGTTTTTTCACGAGTTTTCTCATCATTGTGAAAAACTGGGAAAATCGGTACAACATTAAACAAATATTATTAAAGACAATATATAAAGCCTATTTAATTATTTTACTATAATACGGCGTATATATTGTTGACAAAGCATCACCATCAACTGAATTTCACTCAGAATCTTGTTTTCGTAAGCAATGGTTTCTATTGTTGCTTACAGATATACAGTAAATTACCTATAACAGTGGCTGCTCCCGTCCCCATTATCTTAGGACGTCTTTTTTACTTTTGAAATGTCTTGTACATTCTTTTATAACTGAAAAAAATCTCAACATGAAAATTATATAATATAATCTATTTTAATCACTGCAAACTTCTGGCACGTCGTCTTTGTCGTTCTATCGCTGCACTTTGTACGTGGACATTTTCTCCTCCGCAAATAGTACCATTGATATATAAGGATATAATTAGGAGATAATAAAATTTGAAAAAGCTTAATGGTTTGGCTTTAGGTACGCACTGGCCTAAACTAACCTAATAGCAGCAAGAAGAAACGAATAGATGAAATGTTTTAAATTTATCAAAGGTTAACGTTTTCACTTGCTTTTTATGACGACAGACAATCTCGTATATTTTTGATTGACCTAAGACGCATAATTTCTATGTCAAAACGTTTGTCGAAATGCTTTGACAAAACGTCGGCGTACTTACAGAGACAAACGGTCAATTTTTGCAATTGATACCCTTAAGATCATGTAAATGAATTTACATACATGAAAATCAATTTTTAAGCCGTTCCTACCTATTTAAGGTAAAATAGTAAAATAGCATAGGTATTATTATTTCAACATTTCTTTCATTACGAACTACGATTATATAGTAATGTGGAATATTCATATTTTAAGTATATCGTTATTCGATTATTTCGTCTCATAAAAATAGATTTTTCTATAAGGTCTATACAGTCGCTCTGCGTGAATCAACGTGACATTGTAATATAAAAAAAAATCTTTACACCGATTAAAACGATGAAAATTGTTCTCGTAGTATGTGCGCATTTCGTATTGCAACCATGTTATTGTAAAACGTCCATTTCGAGGAATATTGTTTGTTTTAAAATACAATGTGCACCTATATAATAAATCTGCCGTCATCATCGTCATTGACGGGTAAAGGATTTGTTTCCTTCGTTTCTGGCATACCGCGGACGGCTGAGATAATCTCGGACTTTTTCACCCCGAAAATTTAACTATAATTGGCAAACTCGAGCGACTCGCATAAATCACCGGGGCTCTCGGCACCAAAAGATTTGTTAATGGGCGACGACGACGACGGGAAAATAAACTCTGGTTATATATTATTATCTTTTCTAGGTACACGCAGTGTTATACACACATATTATTAAGATTCCCAATAGACACACTTATCATTGGACGTTAAGTGGAAATATAAATAAAATGTATACCCCGTTTACGGAAAGGACGGCCGCAAACACGCGGATACGAAAATCGGATTTGTCGTTTTTATTTTCACCATCGAAATCATATCGAAATAGAATCGTATATACAAATATAATATAATGTATACACATTGTATACACGTGCGTGCGTTCGTCATTGACGGAAAGGATGGATTTTTTTTTGGTTTTCGCTCGTCGTTTCCTGCTGGCACAGACTACGCCGCGACTTTTTATCCGAAATTTATCGTCCGCCAAACGCGCGCGCCCGGAGACCCGTAAATCACTCGGCCGCGTGTGCTCGTTATATATACCGAGAAAAGATTCGGACTCGTGGAAAAAAAAAAAAAAAACTCGTACAATAATATATTTCCGTTCGTCACATACGGACCGTATATCGGGATATCCAGAAGTCGACCGGATATCGGCAGCCGGTGTGTGAAGGGCGGCCGTATAAGCTTAGCGGATGCAATGTCCCGAAGAGAGAAAATTACCATTCGTCATACGGGCCGTGTTTAGTTTAGTTTTCGCCAGTCTTGTTTTGTCGGAGATCGATCGTTTTCTTTTTGTATACGAATGATAATTAAATTCGCGTGTTTCCGCGATACGGAGCCCCGCGTGTAAATCAACTGATTTAACGCGAAAAAAATCCGAATTTCGAGTGTGATGAACTTCAATACAGAAATCGATTGAACTCCGAGGTTTTCTCGGACAGGGTCTCTCTTCAAAATCACGAATATCTGCGTCTCATCGAGTATTTATTTTGGCTGTACGTCACAAACAAACACTTGCTTTTATTAATATATACATAGATATATAATTATATATTCGTGCGTTCGTCGATGTCGTATGTTCGTCGTAGTCTTCACCGGTTCAAGGGTTTGTCAATGAGACGGCGCGGTATCGATGCCAAACTATTCGATTTATTTTTAAAACGGTTTCTTTCTCCCGCCGCGGCCGCACGCGCGCCGCCGACAGAATCCCGAGCACGTCGCGATCCTTCCAATATATATATATAATTACTGTACTCTTGCCCGTTATAATCACGACAATAGGTGTATTATATATACAGAGTGATTTTCGTTTTTGAAGAATTGCCGGAATTGCTGTTTTTAAAGGCCGTTACCTAATAAAAAGAAGAAGAGACAGAAATCGTGTAATGATTTGGCATTTTAAAAAATCGTTACTCTTATTCCGCGTATGACCGCACAAAGACATATACTCAATTATGATTTTCGAATAGCGAACCTCCACCCATCTCCACTCATCAATTTCAAATTAAACGAATATTTTCAGTAGTAAGAAAGAGCAATACACGTTATATTATTTATTTGTAGACGATAGCAATTATAATTGTTCCCTAATTCCTCCAGGATACGAATTTTAAACATTTCGCTACCAATATTTGAAAATCAAAATTCAACAAGTAATGTTTATAGTGCATATACGGAATTGAAGTAAAATTTTGAAAATATTATAAACGGAATCGTTTAATGGCTCTGTATAAAAAAACCGACGAAAAAAGAACCAAAATTAATTTTACTATACTCGAAATCTTCGTAGATAACCGACGGATCGTGATAACCAACCTGTACATGGGACACTGCGGGCACATATTATTGTTGTGATAATAAAATGCACACGTAGATTCTCCGGTGTCTGAGTGGCCGGAAGCCCGCGGAATTCGAATCCCGCCGATTACGGATTAATAATATATTATGTATACAAATACACATGAGTATACTGCGCGATATAAGTTCGCCCGGTATAGGTCGTCTATGTGGCCGCGATAATATTTCGAAAAGCTGACGGACGGCCCGACCAATCCTTGACGTTACAGTATGTATATTTACACTCCGTTGTTCCGTAATTTATTATTTATTAATACGATTATTAATCGTAATAAAACGTGTATAGGTTAGGTAAGGTATACGAATCGTTTCCGAATTATTCGAGTTCCGCGAACGATTGTAGCGCCGCGCGCAATGCGCCACGAATTCGTAGCGCGTACCTTTACCCTTTAATAATAATACAATAATATAGTAAAATTATTTCAAATGCGGACGGGTTGCATTCTGTGACCCCCGAGGGTCGGTAACCTTTTCGGCTTCGTAGACGGCCAAAAATAGCGCGCACATTTTATCGATGGCCCCGATACTGGCGGTAGCGGGGGCTGGGGAAAGTGGGAAATGCGGCACCGGATTCAACTTTGTAACGACATTTTTCTTATCGATCCTACGCTCACCAAATTTTTACCCGGGATAGTTGGTCGATTTATACTTTTTACCTAAATAAAACGCCCGAATCGCGTTTCGAACAAAAAAGTTTTGAAAACATCCATTTCCATATGCCCATCTACAGGCTTAGAATTATTATAAAATAGTGCTGTATGCAGAATATTTGTCCAGTAAAAATGTTCATTGATATTTGTTTTAATTTATAATGCGTTAATAGTATCATGTGTACTGAAGTCATTAAGAGATTTTTGGTAAAATCTGATCGTTTTTTTTGATATTCGTGAATTTATGATATATATTTTTTCGTATTTGGTTTATGCCGTTACTATTTAATAATACTGTGTTACCTAATTCTGCAGGAGAATTGACAATTTCATAATTAAGTTTATGTTTTGTTCTAACACCTTTCTTGGTTCAGTTCGACCATCACTTGTTTTCACCCGAATACAGATCAACCATTACATTTTATTTTATACCAATTCTACTAATTTTCCATCAATTCGCCTCCTATATATGAAAATCAAACCACGTGTTTTTAAACATAATTAAGAAAAAAAAACCTTATAATATCGATGTATTTTGTATGGTAAAGCATAGCGATCAAAGTGCACGACTAACGGTTTTTCAAATTTAACGAAGAGACGACGGCACGTGGCATATAGCCACCATCCAAGATGACGTATTTACCAATAATTTAAAATTTATGATAGTGCGATACATATCCAGTAAACCAAAACCGAATTGCTGAGCCGAGGCTGAGTGAGCATGATGCAAACGTGAATTTGTTACACCACCAGACCATAACTTACCATTAATAATTCTACATTTCATATTCATTCTAACCAGGGAAGGAGACGTTTATGAGAAGGAAGCTAAAGAGGTTTCGTCCTTCAAAATTTTAAGTGTCCAGAATTCACGAAAGTGTTTATAAAGTTGTATGCAATTTTTGTTAGGAAAAAAGTGAAAAAATGTCGTTTTTTTTTGTCCATTGACGTCTTAATCCGGATTTTTAAAGCAACGTACAGAACATATAAGTTATTTCAGGTGTCAGATCTTTAATGGTTTTCAGGGCATATCGGCGTACATATATTATCTGCCCTAGTTATTATGATATATAGTATTATTATTACCGGTGAGAGGGGGCGAAGGGGAAGGGAATTGATCTCGGAGTGTGCTCGTTATAGGTTATAGGTTAGGTTAGGGTCGGCCTTGTCACTATAACGCGGGGGAGTATAATTGCACCTACTTATATATAATATCGAAAAGCGTTGAACATTATAATAATATGCCGCGCGGTCATTATATAGATATATATGACCGCACCACGGTTTCCTATCTCGGGATCCGTTTTAATTGGATGACGTTCTTATAGACTTACCGGTTGTGTATACAGTCTTTGGATTTTTATTATTGTTATTATACATATATACGTAGATAAGGTAAGTACATATATATATGTGTGTGTACTTACTTATATATACTTACTAACTATATATATGATATTATGCGCATACGGGTGCAACATGACGTGCATGATACGTCCCTCCGACCGCGGCGGCATGGGCCGGTACACGATTCGTTTGAATTATTATCACCGTCGTTTTACAGCGCTGGGGAATGTGTTGTTGTATGGTTTGTTGGGGAGTAAAAAAAAACGAAAAAAAAAAAAGAAAAAAAAGAAAAGATTAACGAAACGATTAAATAACGCGAGTTTCGAACGGCGGCGGCTGCGGCAGTCTCCGAGCATGAGTATATATATTTTTTCTTACGGTTCACTATTATATATATTATTATTATTATTATTATTATATTATAATACTATCCGATCTGTACGAGGACGACAAAATGTAAAATGTGAGCGAGAACAATACGACGAAAAAAAAAATAATAATAATAAAAACACGAAAAGCGACCGACCCGAATTCGTCGACGAGCTATAAAATAAAAACCATAATTTACATAGGTACCTATAATACTACGACTTAAAAATGTTTTAAAGTGTAAGATTAAAAAAAAACAAAACAAAAATAATGCGTGTAATAAATACCTAATTTTAATTGATGGAAATCATTATTGAAAAAAAAGTACACAAAGAAAATATAGCTGTTTCAAATTTGTTTTTAGATTTTTGAGCATAGCGAAGAATGTATTGGTTTTTCTAAGATACGTCTTTTTTTTTATGTAAATAACTTTTCTATCAGAATCCTTGATCCAATCGGCGACTATGTACTTTCGGGGTGGTTTCTAGTAGCGAAATATGTATAGTCAGTACATTATGGAGGTTGATTATTGATTTCTTTATAGTTTTCTTAATTATTGGAAAAAACGAGAAAATATCCACAATTAACACAGTTTGTGTTATTTTTGAAATTGGTTTTTGGCTATTTGAGAATTAATGTAGTAGTATTTTTTCTAAATATCTAAGCGTTATAAGTTCAAATTTTGACGAAAATCGTAAAAATCACGGTAAACTGTTCAAAATGTTTTCTAATTTTGTCGTGGGTAGAGAATCGATTCTATTTTTCGAGGTGTAAACTCATTTTCAAAAAATTGCGTTTCATCTTAGTTATACAATTTCGAAAAGTACGTTAGATATTAGTGCATATCGTTATACGTACAATATATCACACAAACTTAAAAGAAAACCAGAAAAAATCGGTTTTTGATAATTTTAACATACCTAGCTATAATTAGAAGGAATTTTGAAAAAATTGTTTTTCTCATCGTTTTTTTTCCTATATAATATAATTAAAAATATAAAAAACGGGTGACCAATTATGAAAACACCGTCAAATTCGTAATAATAATAATAAAAAAAAAAAATAACGAATTTTTGAAAATACTCGAAATATCGGACGAGAGTCGGATGAATGTTTTGAGAACACGTTTATTTTAGTGTACTTCAATCACAAGTAAAATATAATACGTAATAATTGAATATAATTCGAATCGAAACTTGCCAATGAATGAAACGGCCAACGGGTATAATTAATATTGTGAATACAAAACGGGTAATTGTAATAATACAACGAAAACGGACGACACTTCACGCACCTTGAAGTATGATGTCCGATAATCGCACGCCTATTGCACGAGCGGGGTGATAGCTAACGGCCAAACGCCACCACAGGCACCAGTTGGTTATTATTACCGCGATACTTAACATACGCAACAACCCACTTTGAGCGTAAACCAATCAAATAGCACGGTTCTGTAAAATGCAATAAAATCAATAATATACATATATATATATATATATTCGCTTCCTATAAAATGATATGAAATGGCGTAAAAATCCGTGTATAATACTCAGCACTAAAATTTTTAAAATATTCGTTTAATCGGTTATGTGTAAAGATATGGGTTTTTATCTATTTCACCGAACGAATTCTCACATCTCTTAGACAATAATGTGTAATCGATAGTGCTGCAAGTTTAACGTTATAATTATAATAATATGATATACCTACTTGGCTTCTGGTATAATATTATAAGTACTAGTATTGCGGTCTACGTCGCCTGTTCACGTATAATTTATCCGACGCCATATTACTTCATAAAGGTACTCGTGACATAGGTATATGCGGTCTACCACTCTAATCAAAACACAACTGCACAACGTGTAATTAACGTATTTTGACGATGCAGTTTTGGTAAGCAGTTTGCTGTATTGTTCGCTACTTGGCCGCAAGATTGCCATAACGTTTTGTAATAACCGAACACAGTAAACGTATATTTTTAAATTGCTTACCGATTCCGGTAACAGCTGATTGTCCAAAAGTGCATTCATAGTAATAATATATTTGTTTGACCTAATACCTAACCTGGGAAACGGCGGGTGACGGATAGGTTAAAATATGTTGCATACATTATCTTGTACCATGCTATATTAATAAAATACAAAAACAAAAAAACAAAACTAAAAATTGGAATTAAATTGGACGTGTGAGAACAGGAAACAGTAAAAAGAAAAAAAAAATAGTCATGACACATTCCATGTACATTTTTATACGATTCGGTATTTTATTTACCCGCAGTAACTATATTTGAGGGATACATATATTACTTATGTATTTTTTTCAACATTTATATAATAAGCTTACAATAATATAATTATAATATTTGTATACAATTATTATAAGGTGATAACTGATGTTATATTATATTATAATATAATTAGTTATTCTTTTTGGTCGGATTAATAATAATCCAATAGTAAATAATATTATCATGTTTTATTATATTATTATTATTATTATTATTTAAATGTAATACCAGTATTACCTAGACACTAACATTGCACATTAACACACGATTCTATATAAACGGTTTACAAATATAATATAATAGTATCATATATTTATTATAATAATAATGACAAGAAGAATAAGAATAAAGTGAGGAAGTGTCTTATATTTAGATACGAATTATTATCAATTGCACTGCATATATCTTCGGTGTCCCAGAAAAGAAGAGCTTATGTAAATGTTTGGCATTTTATTTTTTATAATTTTGTCTAAATGGCATAAGTGACTCTTAAGTCACATATGCCATTTTAAGCCCTTCTTCTTTAGAGCAAAAAATATATAAGCGAATTTATTAAAAAGTGTATACAAAAAGAAAAAGAAAATTATACTACTAAATTTTTTTTTCACTTTTTTTTTTAGTAAAGAATGTATAACATTATAAGTATTAGTTTTAATAATACGACGAGTATAGACAACTGCTGTGGCTATACATATTACACGATACGAATATTTTAAATTTATATTATTGTGATATACTAACGAATAAGTACATTTAAAAAAAAAAAAAAAAAAAAAAAAAACATTAACAGGTGAGCTCACTCAAAAATAATGTTAAACATATTTAAATAATAGGTACTTTCTACATAATCACTACGTTCCAAACGCAAAGCGAACTGTTACGTTATATATATATATACATAGACGCATAGGTACAAATGTACACATTGAAAAAAAAAAAAACGAAATTATTTCATTTTTCGTTATCGTCGTATAATACACGAGTACTTAGCGTAATAATATTATAGTTAAACGATTTGTACAAGCAAACCAGACACTAATTTTTTTTTTTTTTTAAAAAAAAAAAAAAAAAAAAAAGGTTTTTTATATACGTTTATCATATTATACGAGTGTATATAGGGCGATGACCGATGCAGATATTTATTTAGTTGCTATATATTTTGCGTATATATTTTTTTAAAAACCACTTATTTCGTAATAATGAATATTATATCATGTTGACGACAACTGTAGACTGCTGATAATGTTGTAAAATATATAATACGTATATATAGTTGTGTTATTATAAAAACAGCATAATCTCATCAAAACCAATATAGGTCTTTGGACGTCTCTTGTACTTGAGCTTCTAGGCCTGTAATCAAACACACACATACACACAAATTAAAATAAGATAAAAATATGTTAAATCGGAAATGTCATCGTTATAGGATTTTCTTAAATGTGCAGTTCTGATTTCAGTGGCGAACGCGGGGAGAGGCTTCAAACCTCCCCCGATACATAAATTATTCTTTAACTCATATTTGAAATTTAAATAGTAAATTTACTAACAGTGATACAGAGGTCAAATGTTTTTTGCAACTCCTCTCTCGAATGTTTTCCTACTTTTATCCCTAAACAATATTTTATGGATGCAAAATATTATTTATTTAAATACAAATATGCACTCGAGTAGGCCTATAAATATTCAATAATACATAATGTTTAATCGTGTCGAGTTAAATTTAAGAGTATTTTCCCATAAAGCGTTTATATAGAATTAATTTTTTTTTTATTTATGTTTTTCTGTCAGCGAACAAAAAAAAAAAAAAAAACCATAATTTCGTATGGAGAAAATATTTTTATAAAAAAAAATGCACGTGTCTTTATTTTTTTCCTTACGTCGTCGTGAATATTATATTGTATAAAATAAAAACTATACGGGAGAAATATTATTGCTGTCGAACTGTCATATATCATTTTTTTTTAATCAGTGATATTTATTCATATTTGCTTTCGTTTAATAAATATATTTATTTACGTTGTCATTATTTATTATTTATTATTACTGGGGCTGTGAATTTAATGCATTATTAAAAATACATTAAAAATCCCTTAAAATCATAGAATACTAAATAAAAATAGTATCTAAAGAACCAAATTGTTTACAGATACCGCAATAATTAATGGCCACAATCCACCTTATCTTATCGAACCGTGACAAATAAAACATAGTTGGTACTTATTTGTATACAGATTTGGCTTATATATATATATTTTAAAACAAGGATGTAAAATATAAATATGACTCTATAATTTAGCCTGAGTAAATTTAAAAATATGTAATTAATGTAAAAAGAACTAAACAGAAAAAAATGACCTTTACAGGTAAAAAAAATAACCTAAACAATTTAAAATGGCGAAAAATGCAAAATAAATTTCATAATAAAATTCGTTTTACAATCAGCCAAAAGAAAAAGCTTTCTTTCAAATTTATAACCCTATATTTTATATGGCAGATATACAGAGTGTCAAAAAGCCTAGTTACACTCTTTATATGTATATATTTTTTTTTGCGGAAATCTTTTCGCAGGGCTTGAAATCTGTGTAATTTCCAAACGATGATTTCTTAAGCAAAACACATAATATGTTATAATTTCAGCGATGGGTATAATGAAATCGGTTCAGAAAACTGGTTTTACCTAAACGATTTTTAATATTTATTTTGATTAAAATATTCTAAAATATCAATTAAAATCAATTTTCGATGAGTAGATATCTACTATATATCAGGTATCTACCTGCATAGTTTTCAAAACACATTTTAAGCCTCGTCGCTTTGTTTAACGTTTTTAGATGATAAAAAAATTTAATATAAGAATATTTAAAGTTGGCTATAAAAATGTTTAATCCAACAGTATAATAAGGCACCATTGATCCATCCATATATATATATATATATGTATAAGAAACACGTGAAAAGTACAAAAACAAAAATAATAATAATAATACAAATAAATCAAACAATAAACTGCGGAATATTTGTATATTTTATTAGAATTCGTAAATAGAAAAACTACGATACGATCGGGTCACGGAATTTTAATAATATCCGATTATATTATCGAAAATTAAAAAGCAATATAGTTAAACTATTCAACGATACAATCAAAAAACTTCAATACCTATACATTTGGCTGCCAATTATCGATCGATTAGTTGTTTTTGTCGCGTTATACACAACAGAATTAAAAAAATGTGCACTACACGTCGACGCACTAATCTAATATCTTCTTAAATCAAATTTAAACATAATTTAGCCAAC
Source organism: Cinara cedri (assembly GCA_902439185.1). Classification (NCBI taxonomy): domain Eukaryota; kingdom Metazoa; phylum Arthropoda; class Insecta; order Hemiptera; family Aphididae; genus Cinara; species Cinara cedri. Next base: position 443,272 of record CABPRJ010001901.1, on the reverse strand, counting down.
AATAAATCCTGAACATTTGTATTTTACAGAGTGTGATTCATTTATTGTGATCCATTATACCATAATTATGATCAATTTATTTGTTACCCTTCCTTATTTTTTACCGATTTAAATTTTAAATCATCCTATAATTCATAAACGGAAAATCTATAATATAATGATGTTCTACACATTTAAATTTGTAGCCAAATATTATTTTTTTGAATCTGTGTGGAAACGGAAACGGGGAGGATAGCTGTTGGAAAATCAATAGTTAATACTGATTTAAGTTGAAATGAGTGAGGATACAAAATTACACAAAGTGTATAGTGTTTAAACAATATCCCACAATGGTCAATGTAATATAAGAAAAAAAAAAAACATAATTCAAATTTATTTAAAAGTTAAAATCCAAATTTGTCATTTGTTAATGCCAAAATGACGATACGAGAACATATTATTAATTTCTAAAAACGATGAAAAACCATAGAAAGAACAACAAAAATAAAATTCGTTTATGGAAATTATTATTATTACTATTAAACCTACCAGCAACATTTAATCTATACACTTTTCAGTATGTAAATTAAATTTGTATTGTAGGTATACAAGCATTTCAACATATAATCTACTACACTCCATAGATTATAATTAAATTCCTTAACACGCATTATAGTAAACTGTCATATCCTGTATACAATTTTTAGACCTGATGTGATGTACGAAGTATAAAACAAAATATTGTATTAAACATATATTCCGAAAGCATCCAGAATAGCTGCAAAATAATCAAGTTTTATCAATTGTTACACGCATAATGCGTATAATATGAATTCAACATTCAACGCGAATTTCAACTGTTCTTATGTCTGTATATAATTGTGTTCATAATGTCTATTCATAGCCACTGATTGTGGGAGGGGTAACTAAACTGAATATTAAAAAACTCAGGAAAAATGACATCACGTGGAAATATGAATATATTCACGTTCGACTGCTCGAGTATAAAAACATGTTGTGTATACAAACACGAAATAAATTCGGTCGCATAAGAATAATATTTGGAATGTGCGAAAAAATGTCAAAAGAAGCAAATTAAATATTTATTAACACGCAAAACTTCACGTTTATATAAAAAAAAAAAACTTGAAAACAAAACAAGACGACAACGACGCGACGGCCAGGTCGTTATATTGACTTGGTGAGAACAATAACGGACTATAAAATATTTTAAAACTATAGTACAAAACTCGTTTTTTTTTTTTTTTTATCTTGATATATTTATTTAAGTCGCACGGTCGTTATGATAAATGTATAGAACCAAATTAAATATTTATATAATATTGGGGGTAATATTCTGTAGTTTTTTTTTTTTTTTTTAACTATTATTGGCATATATGGTACTTAAAAAAAAGTGTTCACATAGGTATCACCGTGTTAAAAGACATCCACATTTTTAAGACAATAAAAAAAGTTTCGGAGATTTTTTTCATAACCAAAAAATTGTTTTCCGAAAATAAAATTATAAAAACACAAAATAGAAGCTTTTTATTCGTGGGATTAGAGGATACTATTCCTGAAACTATGCTGGTATAACAAAATACTGGATTATCTAATCTTAAAACGAATATCTAACCTATTGTTCCAAATAAAGTATAAAAAAAAAAAATACTGCATTATACTCAACTTCTTTTTACTAATAAGTTAAACTTAAAATAAAGCTTCTGTTAAATTATGGTCAATCATTTTTGTTTGGTCGAACAATTTTATTCATAAAGTACTTATTAAATAAAAATTACATAAAAAACAAAATCTAAAATAATAAAAGTACTATTTGCGTAAATTTTCCCGTTCTTTCTAGGTTTTGATTTTACAAAGATGTTTATTTCTTTTCTTTTTTTTTTAATTCGAACACTGGTCTACCTTGAAAGCTAACTCCGATGTATACAACGTAGCCCCTTTTCTGGAAGAGAATTTCCTTGAAGTAGTTCTTTAAGAAAATTTTTTGAAAATTTTTCCTGGAAATTTTCTCAATAAAAAGGAAAAAGTGAGAAAAAACGGGAAAGTGTACGAAATATATTAGTAAAATACTATGATTTTTTTCCTGTTGACAAATTTTCAACCAGCAATTTTGCTCCGATTAACAATGATATCACTTTCTGTAAAAAGAAATCTAACTGGGAAGGTACTTCAAGAAGGTCATTTTTCGATTTCCCCAAGAGTTTCTCCAGGAAAGGAGAATGCTGTGCTCTGCTATGCTCTCTTTAGGAAATTATTATAGACAAAACCCATCCCGAAAAAAATCCTGCGTGCACTACTACTATCAACTGAATTCCGCACAGAATCGTTTTTAATAAAACAATGGTTTATCGTTGCTTACAGATACAATTTAATTTCCCCTCTATATCCTGCCTCTGAACTTCTCACCAAAAACAGAGGCTGCACCCATCGTATGAAGTATGTCTGTCTCTTTTTTCAGTTTTACTCAGTTATTAAAAAAAAAACAACATTATTATTTACGAACTAGATTAAGAATGCAACAAAAAAATCTTTTGTAGTTTTTTTATTAGAGTAATATTTCAGGTATTAAACATAAAAAGTAAAATTTAAAATAAAGGAACTATAACGCAGTAAATTTATCGTTTTTAATCTTTTTTCCTATTTTTCCGAATTATTATGAAAACTACTTAGAAAATCAAAAACCTACCTACTTTGTGAGCAACTAGATCAAAAATTCATCAAAAAAGGTCTTCAATCATTTTTCGATTGAAGGAAGTTTTCTATTCAAAAGTTTTTACAGACAGAAAAAAATCACATTAATAGATCCCTTGCTTAACTCTGAATCTAAAAATATTGTACTCCGTGTATATTTCCCTTCCAACTTTCCTCCTAAAGCACACCCATTAGCAGTATATCAGCCATGTTTTGTATTTGAACAAGGCCAATGAAGGAAGTAGACTGAATAGGGTTGAAGATGGGAGGTTAGCCACCCTGATCGAAAATACCCTAAAATGTATACGGGGAATAATTTAATTACATATTAAATGTAGTCGGTACGTCAGATATAGTTTTCTCTAATCAATTTCACGGCTCAAGGCTCGTTAGCAGTTATACGATCTTTGAGAATCCGACCGATTCTTCACGAATGTTTTTTCACGATTTAGAAGTAGGTGTGTGCTCAATACGAAATTATTAAATAATATTTACACTAATTTAATAAAACCCATTGAAGGTATTGAAATATATCAGGAACATTGGCGTGTGGGTATTGCGGACGGTAGATTAAATAGGTCGCTGCTGGGTTATTTTAGGTTCGTATTCCACCACTGGCGACCGATTCGCGTATCGTTTTCCGTTTTCCGAGGAGAATATTATAATTTCGAGCGCAAGTATTAATGCATTATGTATACGAGTGTACTTACGGCAGTACACGTTTCGCGCGAGCGTGTTATTCACGGATCTCTGCGAGAGTCCTCGACGAGAGAGAGACGCGAGTAACTCGCAGAATGATGCGACGATTACGCTATATATACACTGCATCATCGGTGACCGGGGGGTGGGGGGGGAAGGCGGTAGGGGAGGTGGGCCGGTGGAAGGAAGTTAAATAATATGCGCGTATACATATTACACCCGGGCGGCGGCGTACGGCGTAGTGGCGGCGGGGTCGCGCGGCGGATAGTGTCGGCGGCGAAGGGTTTTATTAAAACGGAAGAGCGAGGTTAAGTTATGAGAAGAATTCAAAGCCGTTCATTCCGCGCGGCGGGTTTATACGCGGCGCGGCAACGGTTCCCGCCTGCGGCGCGCGGCGGAGAAGACTCTGCCGCCCCGACCGGCGGGTCGGGCGGGGCGGTTGATGGGGCGGGCGGGTGTGCGGAGTGGCTTTTTGGGGCGTGCGGGGGGACGGTTCTCGGAAACGGTGAGACACGGGGTGGGCAAACGAGAAAAAACTTCGCCGCGCCCGCGTCTTCATCCCCTTCGCACTGCTGCAGCTGCTTTTCCCGCGAGAGTGTATATAATAATTTAATATATATATATATATATACACGATGTTATAATGGAGTAATCATTTTGCGCGTCCGAAAAAAAAAACAACTTGTACACAATGTAACTTCTATATTATTATTGTTACACAAACAACAATATGCAGCAACGAAATTAATAATGAAAAAAAAAAAAAAAATCTCCATCCGAGTAAAAATGCATCGGAATTCTTTCATTTTGATAAAAAAAAAAAAAAAAATATCATAGATATTATTGTTATTATAAAAACAAAACCGCGACGCGCGATATTTTGTAGTTAAAGCCGATAATTATCGTATCATTTTCATATGTATGATTCGTATACATGCGTGTACTAGAAATATCCGCGGCCTGCGGCAATGACGTCGATCCGTATTTCACGTTTTTTAGAGGAATATGACGGAGTATTACTCGCCTGCCTATCTACCGCCCACCCATCAACTGCCCTACAAAAAATGTCGAATTTTCTACTATTCGCCGCAATAATAATAATAAATCATAATTATAGCGAAACGAAAATAAATGTTATAATGTTTCTCTCCTGTACATATAATAATGCTGAAACGTGCCAAAATAAAACTTAATGGTCCAACAGACAACCGACCATCGATGCGATATCGAATGTATACCGATGGCAAGAAACCGCGCGAAACAAGTTTGTAAATTGATTTGACATAAGACCGTATACATGTCAGTCTGTCCGTAAAACTAATTTATACATTTTAGATTTCGAACGTAGCGAGGAGGGAGCTATTGGTTTTACATTGCTGTTTATTTCTTTTTTTTCTTTCTTTCTTTGTTCTAGTCCATGGACAAGTTTTTTCCTAGTAAACTTGCTCCGATGTATAAGCGTAGCAACTTTTTTGAAAACTCAAGTTGCCTAAATTGTACTTTAAACAGATCATTTTTTGATTTTCGATGCCATTTTTTAAATAAAAGCACTGAAGTGGTAAAAAACGTAGGAAAACGTACAATTTCTCGTTTTTATTATTTTATAAAAACACGAATGACGTTTTGAACTTTTTAGCCACTTTCAAGCTTTTAAGGAATTTAAACTTTTGGGAGTTTTTGTTCGGTTATAAATACACGCAGACTTGAAACTTGGTAATAATACTTATATTGGACTTACCAAGACGTGGTAAAATTTCCACAATCATCGGACGATTTTTTTTTTTTTTTTAATAAGCGTTTTGAAATAAAAATGTTAACAAAAATCGCAAAAAAAATTACGTCACTTCAAATTATGTATTGCCGAACTGCGCTCGGAATCGTCTTTCGTCAAGCAATGGTTTATCGTTACCTTACAGATATAAATGAAATAACCTTATGTATCCTACCTTCCCAACTTCTCATCTATAACAGTAACCGCTCCCATATCCAGTTTCAGCTCTTTTTTTTATTTTGATTTTGATCAAACATCGCAAATCGCTGATGTTGATGAAATTCAACCCCAAAAGGGTAGCTGATACAAGGTTTTTGGTGTTTTTGGAACGAAAATTGAATTATGATTTTCTTTGATTTTTATATAATATTATTTAATTTGGAGTAACCTCTTTTTAGAAAACAAAAATTACCGGGCAACAACAATTAACTGTGATATAGGGGGATACGGTATGAAATGGAAAGGACGCATGTTAAATTGAATTTCTTCAACATTCGTTCAACAAATTATAAAAATTTTCCAATAATGACCGACAAAATTGTTGGATAGGTTTAACTGAATGAATTCAATTCAATTCTGTCACTAAGTTTACGGACGTATTTCTTTCGTCGATTTCCGTTTTTAAAAAGACCGATCCCGGGAAATATCGGGTATTTCAGCAAACTTTATAAGAACAAAATGTTTTTTCAAACGAATAATATTGCGAATTAATATTATACGCTACATAATATTTTAGAACAATTTGTCTACAACTTCCTTATTCGTTCTGTTTTTTCGTTTTCGTCACTCATTGCCGTCGCGCGGTTTTAAGGAACAAATTCCCCTTAAACCGGGCGATTTCTCTCCGAATCGCATCGCTGCGGTTCGCGTACGCCTTTACTTTGTGCGCTGAAAATTGTATCGTACAATATATTATATTAATAATATTCGTGTACAGCGTATTGTAATATTGTACAGCGTGCACGCAAACGACCGGCGGAAATTGATTAATTTCGAATACCGGCCGCGCGGTGGGTTTCCCGAGAAGGGCAACCGCCGCGGCGGGAAGCAGGTACGCGCGGGGTGGAAATGTGGCGGGTGGAGAGCGCGCAATAATTAGTAAACGTTATTACTGTACCGTATACGTACGGCCGGCCGCGCGCTCGGACGGGACGGCGGCGGGGCAGTCGCGTAATATATTATTACGTTTGCACGGGTAGGTGCACGCACGATGACGACGACGGCGACGTAATAACAGTAATGATAATAATAATAATAATAATAAATACACACGCTATATACGCGCGGAAAAACGTGCGTGCGCGTGCACATCACAACATCATTTCGGCATTTATATTTATGACCGCGGTTGCCGTGGTAACGTCGCCCGACCGTGTAGGTGTGGTCATTCCGGACCAATGACACGGCGCGGCTCGCCGCCCGTGTGGTATGTACCCCTCGAGAGCTGCTGCCGCTGATCGATACGCTCTCCGGTTCCCGTGTGCGTGTGACGGCGCGATGCCCGCGGAGGCGGTTTATACGCATCGAGTCCCGGGGTCCTTAAATCCGACGGTCACGCGACCCGACGCGCTTCCGAGTATTTACGTTGCCTGCTCTCCCGCGAATAGCTCGCGTAAATAGGATACGCGTCGGTATTGTAATAATATAATAATATGGGAGACACCGGAAGTCCACGTCGCGACAAAAGAAAACTGGACGAAAGTCGCGAAGAAAACCGCAGAAAACGATCATTTTCCGTGCGTTTAACCGTCGCGTCTAAAGGGATACGACGAACAGTTTATCGGGCGTCTCGTGCGTAAAAAAAAAATAATAATAATAAAAACTATACAGGACGATTACCAACATAATATATATTCCATCATGATACTATGCCATCGATTCGTCTGTCGCATATACGTATAAAACGATCGATTTGCGTTTGTATAACTTATGCGCTTGCCGGTCAACAGTTTTTGTTAAAAAAAAAAAATCTCTCGCCAATTCACGCCATTAACATTATACATCATGTTGAAATAACGTCTAATGTCGTGGACAAATATTATTTAGTAACAATATACAGAGTGATTTTTAAGCATAATTACTTAATTTTATATTTTTAAATTATGCATAATTTATTTAAATTCTGATTTTTGAAATTTCGGAGTTAAAGTTAAAGACGATATTTTCGAATACATAGATTTTTCACAACATTTAATAAGTATACCAACTTTGTTTTTTAAACGAAAACCTACATATTTTTATTTTAATTGTGAATCAGATGATATTTCTGAAAATGTTGACGTATTGTATAGGAAATTTGAACGAAAAGTATTTGAGTTATTCTACTTTAAATACTAAAGATAATAGTCTATTATAAATACATATTAAATGGACACGATGAGTTTGGTAATTATAATTAGGTATGCAAATATAAAATAATTGTTAACAATTACTACTTAGTTAAGTATATACTTAGACATTTTTTTAATATTACAAAATGCTATTATGGATTAATACACTCATAAGTAATTTTCAAAACAAAAGTAAATAATATCATTTGTATCCTCAGTTATTTAAAGCAAAATAACTCAGAAACTTTTCGTTCAAATTTCAATTAAAAAACATCAACTTTTTCTGATTCATAATTGCATTAAAATGTGTCGGTTTTTATTTTAAAAAACTAAATTTGGTATTTCCACAGGATTTTAATTGTCATGAACAATTTAAATATTCGCACACCGTCTTTAACTATAAACACATTTAAAAATTCCAAAAATCAAAATTTGAATATACGCTTAATTTAACGATGAAAATGAGATGAGCATGATTATAAAAACACCTTGTGCAGTATAAGTACTGTAAAAAAAATAATTTACGACACACATCAATTATTATGGTACATACTAATACGACTGACGAAACAACGCCATCATGTAGAATATAGATAGTCATATTTATGCATATTATACGAAAGAAAATGTCAGGAAAACTGCCATAAAATGTTCATCGAATCTCTAACGTGAGAGAAAATTGGCTTATTATGTTATGCGGTCTTAAACGTGATATTTGTTATATAGACTTAATGTTCACACCGTTTCGGTATGCGATAAAGGAAGTTTTATTGGAATATATTGCTGTAAATTCACAACACCAAATACGAGTACGATTAAAAAAAAAAAAAAAAACATTTTCACTATATTATTATGTTTATACGAATAACATTAATTATGCGTCTTTATATTATTAAACTTAACTTATTTATTTGGTTGCGGGTTGCCGAAAGGCTATATTAAAGTTTGTGGTTAATTTTCCTCCCCCAGCGGTTCGTCTGACATTCGAGACAACCGAGTTATGTTAATTAATTACACTAGAGCTGAATTACCTACGGTTTCGCGTAAACTGCAATAATAATGCGTTTCCGGAGCGCAGTAACAATGAACGACAACACGATAATAAAAAAAAAAAAAAAAAAAAAAAAAAAAAGATATTATTTTAACTCGGTTGAATATTTTAAAGAGGAATTCATATTATCCAACATTTCAAACGATTAACACTATACAAAAATGTACCATATTACACTTTATAGTATTTGATGAATAAATAAAAGCGATAATAATAATAATAATAATAATAAAAGACAATATCGAAAATAATAAAACCGTAAATTCGTAAATTTCTCTGTTTTTCCAATATGTTTAGAAGTTCTGCGTTCGAAAATTAGAAAATTTCGAAAATTATGTTTAGAAGTTCTAACTTGCGTTCGAAAATTGGAACAAGATTTCTGGTAGAAAAGTTGTTTATACAAAAAAAATAACAAATTTTAACAAAAATAAGCACGCGTGATAAAATCAAAATTGAAAAAAAAAACAATTAATTATTTGCAAATCGTATTGCATCAGAAAAATTACAGCATTAAAAATATCGCGGAAAGAAAAAGACATTTCTATACAAGTATTTAATTCTACCGGCTTTTATAAGAAAAAGCATCTATCTATTCGGAATCGTAAACATTTTACAACCGTACGCTAAAAAAAAAAAAAAATGTTTTAAGTTTATAAATCGATAATCAATTATATCCGTAAAGACGTTTCGTTTTTAATTAATAGCGATCCAAAGACGATACCGTTATCATAACATATAAAGAATATGATGCTATTAATTAACTAATTAGTTCACTTATTTATAATGTTGAATATCTATGTAATTTATAAAATAATAATAAATAATTGCACTTATTAAAGAATCTCGGAACAAATATCTTTAGGTCTACGGTATAGACATGTGTACGTACATATATATTACATTAATATATTATGTACTTATTATCAATTCAATGTAGTCAAAATAAGGAAAAAGACTTCCTAGAACACGCGTGCAGCAATTAAATATCGGTATGTCAATTGCAGTTTTTGGCGACTGAAAATCGCTAATAATCCAACTCAGTATTTCATTGAATAGCGATATGATCTAACGGAGTACCGATATGACGTGTTGAACGTGAAATATAATTGGTTCAAACATGTTCAAACGTAGCTTATAGGAAATAAATATTTCAATAATTAGCTATCGATATTTGTATAAAAACAACGTTTGAGCGGGTCGGAAACGGTTTTACAGATGATTTCCAATTTTGCAAAATTTGAAAATAATATTTTACCTTTTAATGACCACCTTAACGATAAGACTTTTCTACGTGTCTGATGTCCGATACCCATTTAAGAAGAGGGTCGCGGTCATTTTTACCGCCAAATATGACGGTCCAGAATTCTAGACCAATAATTCATCCACTCCCCTGCTTGCCCGATTTTGATTTCGTAATCATGTTTGAATTCTTCGATCTCTCGTCACTATATGTAGGAAGCATTATTTGTGCATTATTTTATTTAGTTAACGTACCTATGGCGAGTTTATCTTTTTGAAATAAACTAAAACGGCGTAAAAGTATGAAAATATGAAAATATTTTTCTCATAAAATACCGTCGCAAAAAAGAAACGTACACAAGCAGTCGAATAATTGTTCAAACCGGAAAATTGGTCTGTTGAAAGTTTATCGCCTTTGTTTAACTATCGTAGTTTATTGCAGGTCCACGCGTATAATATATGCATGGGAAAAAAAAAACGAATCGCTTTTCACCGCCTTAATACTGCGTATAATATAAATATCAACGCGATGCGTCGACCGCGAATTCGACAACGGTCCGATTGTTTCCCCCTCCCCCCCCCGAGCGAATATTTTCGCGCCCGCAGCAGTAATCTATATCGAAAATACGTGTGCCAGCAAACATTTCGTAAATCGCGGGCTTTGCGTATGTATACACGTGTATATATCATACTGTAGACATCGTCACATCGAAACGATTCGAGCGCGTTGCACTTAATACGATCGCGAAACAACACGACGCGGTACCGCGTGTTTATCAAAATGAGATGATTATTATTATTATTATTATTATTATTGAACGACGACGACGTCTAGAGAGATGGCGGCCGCGATGTAGGTCTTTAGTTCAATTAACTTTATATGGACGATATGATGACGTGCTTGGCAGTTTCAAATCGGTCGTCAGCAACAGAAATGCAGTCGGTCACGTGACCCGAAGTCCATGAGCCGACTCGTTTTTTTTCTCTATCGTCATACATAAACACACACACACACATATATATTATATATTATTATTATATATACAAACGTCTATACTATACATATACACGCACTGCGCGCACACATACTCTATCATTATTCGTTTCGCGTCGGTTCTCCGGTTTAAAAAAAATAATAATAATAATAAAGAACTGCGAAACCAAGGCAATTGCTAAATTATCGTCCATTGTGTCTGTTTATATTATTATTATTATTATTATTATACATGCATATACACGTGGCCGCGGCGGCCTTCTGTGCGCGTCTATATAATATAACACGACGACGATACGGATTCTCAAATTGCAATTTTTAGGTACACGCGTTATACGGCGATGACGGTCCGTTTATATTATTATTGCAGTTTACGAAACCGCGTTTTCGAAATTTTTTTTTTAATATGCCGACATTTTCCCTCGCCGTCGTCGCCGTTCGCCACAGACGTTTCTGTATAATATAATAAATTATTATTATAATCACTCTGGGAAGCGATAACGTCCGTCATCGCAAACATAAATATAATATTTTACGATTAGATATATATACACAGGGCGATTCATGTACCGTAGTCATAAATGAGTGGGGGGCGGGCACTATGGATAAAACACCGAATCGTGGACGCCCCCCGTGCTATTTTTTCTCTCCCGAATTCAGTTTTTTTACTCTACGCGTCGATAATATACTAGCAACATTTTTAGAAAGATGCAGAAAGTCAAAAAGTGCCATCTCGATGTACCTATAATAATATAAAAAACGCTGTCCAGAACCAGCGCAAAAATCCTAGATAGCTTTTTTTGATCCGGTGAAATGCATACTTTTAAATACAATACACATCTAAGTCAAAAACAAATTAAATAGGTGCTATTTCGACCAGTCATAAAATACATAACATAAAACGTTACGGTATAAGTATTATTTTGTTGTTGTATACAACAAACACGGATCGAGGGGATGGATCTTTCGCGCTCTCCTACATACGGCACTAGGTGATTCACACAAGCCAGCGAAGATTTTGAATGACAATAATAATTTTAAACGATAAATTTGAAAATTTAAAAAAATATTATATTATATTTATTATAATCTTTGATTTAATGCAAGAAGAGTCAATATAAATATTTATATATATATATATATATATATATATATATATATTACAATAGTTATGGTCTTTACGTTAGATTTTCGAAAATAAATTTATTTCGAGGGTTGTCTTACATATGAACATAAATATAAAATATACAAAACCCTTCCTGGGCATAAGAAATATGGGTATAGGTAATATTTTGAAAATATCGTACATATATTTATTATACGAAAAATAGATAGATGTATTATATCGCTGATAATCTGATATCGATAAATATTATACTGATATCTTAATAAAAAGAAACACTCTGTATGTATACGCGCGTGCAAATAGATACAAACACGATGATTCCGACCAATTCTTTTGTATAGTGCGGTGCTCGTTGTGTGTAAATAATATATAATATATTTATTTGTAGAGTGTACGTATAGATTTTAACACCTGCGAGGTTTTTCAAATGAGAAAAAAAAATTGCAGTTTTCATTGTCGGCGATGTGATGACGTATATACAGTATACACGCTATATATACACATATGAATAAAATATTACTATAGTATAAATTTGTGAGGCATTTAACGGATGCGGTTTTTCATATAATAAAACATTAATTATTATTATTATTAAGTGTATTATATTTGTATGGTTGGTTGGTAATTACGTTTTTGTTCTTTCGAGACGTATAGTTAAACCCGTTGCTGCGGTGGGAGTTCGAATACCTAATGAATTATTATACATTATACGTATTCTTTTTTCTTTTTCTTTTTTTTTTTTTTAATTAATTTAATAAAGGACTAATAAATTATATTGGATTGACGTGGATAGAAATTAAATCGATTATTTTCCACATGTAACAACTACAACGAATCAAAATTCAAAAACAAACACGATAGTTGGGCCGACGATATTTGACGATGATTTAATAATTTCTAAAAATATAATACTACTGCAGTGACACAACTTAAAAAGTATTTCATTTTTTAAGTTAATTTACTGAATGTGCGTATACTAATTACCGATTTTCAACTTTAAATAGTAAATACCATATTACCGATAATTTGATAACAGAGCACGATGACACTGTTTTATATAAATATAATGCGGGAGTTGGAAGTAATAATAATAAGTTATCTTTTTACTGCAATGTTAACTCATCTATAGAGATCAGATTTTTTTTTTTTTTTAGTTTTGTCACTTATATATTAGGTGTTATTATTCAGTTGGTATTGTCGTACACTGAAAAAGTCCGTGGGGATCTCAGGGGAAAAGTTTTATTTATTTTCAAAGACATTTTTAGAATAATAAATAATCGTATTATAATAAAGGTGACTTATACATTATATATCAAATATAGTATATAATTGCTAGTTTGGAAATACTTGTGCAGATTAAATATTATATTTGAATTCTATATTTTTTTATTTTATTTTTTGTATATTACAAACTCAATAATTACATGCACTAGTTACAATAATTAAACTATTTTTATGTCACTCCATATAGTGCATGATGCGCATAACGACTTTTAGTTTTTTTTTTTAGAAAACTCCTATTTTGATCACAGATACTTATTTTTTTCGTATTTTTTCATGAATTGTAGTTGTTAAATCGATAATTAGCCGAGTTATAACTATGTGAAGTCATTAAATTGCAACCATTGCTGTAACTCAGCTAATTGCAGACTTAAAAATTTGGTTCAGTCACTGAAATCCACGGAAAAATAAGGTGAGGGCGCAAATTATTTTAGTGCATAAACCAACTATAGGTATAGTACAATGTTAGTAAAATAAATGCTGTGTGTTACCTGGAACAGTGGGGTATGACGAGTAAGACGTGCCCGTGTCCAGGGCCGGATGATGGGCGCTGTTGGGCCACGGATCCATGCCGCCTTTACCGTGATACTGGTGCGAGTGTGGGTGACTAGAGGGCGGCGGTGGCGGTGGCGGCGGCGGCGCCAGTCTCGAAGTCGGCGGCGGTAACAGCAGGCTGCCGTACTGAGCGGCCATGTTGTGGTGGTGATGGTATTCGTGTACGGCCCTGCGATAAAAGCACCACGAATGTTAGTATAATAATATAATTTTTACCTGAATATACACAAAAATACGTGACCTGGACAAACGGAAACATATTATCGAGAGGGAGCGAGAGTACACGTCATTATTAATAAGTCGAAAACGTTAAAAAATATAATTACAAAAATCAATAATGTCAACGTTTCGGCATCCTTGATTTCACTATAAATTCAGTATACCTACATTGATTTGTTAATTCAAATCCAAAAGAGGAAATGGACAATTACTTCACCTTACTCCTGTCGAGGTATCTGAAGGGCTTAATAAACTTACCCACCTAAATTATTTTTTATACATAAATCCACAAGAAAAAAATATAGCAAATATGAGTCATCGTGATTACCTCTGTTTCGAAAATTTACGAGAGGGTAGTAAATTAAAAACCTCATTTCTTAGCTACGCGGCTATACATACAATTTAATACACTATATATTTAAATATTTAGGTCCTAAACATTTTTAGACCTGGTAACAATGATCGAATTTATTCCAATTTAATTCAGAAACATTAAACTTTTAATACAAAATTAATATATCATAATCAAATTAAAAAAATAATAATATTATAGTCTGTAATAATAGTAAGTACAATGAATTGTGAAATGATGTGACAGTTACATACAACAACTAATTATTTTCTCTTTGTAGAAGACTAAGTCACATTCTGGATATTTTTCTTTGATTTTGGAAAGCGCGGTTCGGTCTAAAACATGTACATATAATTTGTGTTTTTCATTCATTATAAAACACCCGAATTTAACATTTATTAAATATTTTATAGTATTCTTTCGGTTTACGACTGGGAAACAAATTGTATCGAAATTAGCCGAAAAAATACTGAATTATTCCTCTAGTTGGAAATGTATATTTTAGATTCTGAGTGTAACGAAGAATGTATTGATTTTACAAAGACGTTTACTAGGTATTATTATTATTTTTTTTTTCTTTTTACTGTGTACACAAATTCTACCATAAATCTTACTCCAATATATCAAGTCTGAGAGGGAATTCTCCTGGGGCGGTACATTTATGAGGCCTTTTCTTGATTTTCAAAACGATTTAGTAATAATTGGGAAAAAGGGAAAATTTACGAAGATAATACTTTTATTATTTTCATTTTTTTTTTCTTTATTGTAATTCAGTGATAAAATATTCGTAGAGACTTGAAATTTTGATAGACATTTTATATTTTCCTTTTATAGACATGATAAAAAAATGACTCAAAACATTTAAGTCATTTTAGGCTATCAGAAATTTTAATTTTGCGAGTTTTATGCGTAAAATTTATTTGGTAGGTACTCTGAGAATAAAATTATTGGACTAAAAATAAATATTTGGAAATTTAACAGGAAGTTCATTATAAGTTGTACTTAGTGATCAATAAGAAAAAGTTGAGTTTAATGTAATATTTTGTTTTTTTATAAAAATTTCAATATTGAATTTTGACGAAAATCGTAAATATTACGGCCTTTTAAACATGCATAACCGAACTCCGCTCAGAATCGTTTTTCATTAGAAAAGATTAATCATTGCGTACAGATATACATTAAATTTCTCTCTATATTATACCTTCTCAACTTCTCACCTATAACAGTGGCCCACTCATTGTGCGAAATATGTCCATATTTTTTAGTATGTGTAATGCGTGTTGTGTATATAAATATCACTTCAATATTATTTAACTAGAGAAGCGATTTTGAGATTCGAAAGAACAACAGAATGAATGTCCAAATCGAGAGTAGCTATATGTAGCGCGGATGCCGTTTTAGACCAAAAATAATATAGTAGACGGATAATAATTCCTATACGTAGGCACTAAAATTTATCAATTATGCCAGGGCCGCCAACTGACATCATGGAAATTATTTTTAATACAAGATTAATTTTTCAAAGCTGTAATATGTGCTGTACGCATAAATACGTAGGTAAGTATACATAGGTAATAACCATAAACCATAGGTTATGGTTATAACTTATAATTAGTGATAGACACTAACAAACTATTCGATAGTCGTTGACGACTAAACTATTAGTAAACCGAACGATGGTTAATCCAAATTATTCGGTATTCGATAAACTATTTGTTATATAATCAATAGGTACTATTCGAACAATTCCATAGTTTATGTTTGATAGTTTTCGAATAATCAAAATCATTGACAACATTTTTTTCCTGGAAAAATAGGTATTGAAATTATTAAAATTATTTATAACTGCACTATACTAAGGTAATGAAAGCAATTTAATTTATGAGAAACTTCAAAAAATGGTAGAAAACTAATGGCTAAAAAAGAAAAACTTAAAAATAATTTAACAGTTAAAAAATTATCGCATTTGTCAGATTTCTTCGGGACACCCTGTATAATTTTATTTTTTTCGAGATCAGCTAAAAATATAGGTACCCGATCAATAATGCCCAATGTTTTTTTCTTATTAAGAATATTATTATTTTATTTCTATTATATTATTTTACTATCTTATTATTTTTATACAATTTCAATCATTGTGATAATGTTTTTTTCGAATAATCGCTGTATTAGTAATAGGTATATAAGTTATTGAATTTCACTATTTTATCTTTACACGAGGAAAAAAAATAAAAAACCCGAAGACGAAGTTACACGTACGTATTATATACGCCTATGTGGGAAATTTGTTCTTTCCGTATTACGTCATTCCCTATGAGTAGTCGTTATTATAAATACTTATTTTTTGTCGAATTTTCCCCGAAAATAGATTATTGCACTGCATTTTGTTTGCTATATACAAATGTATATAATTTTGCTGCTACATTTTAACATTTTTAACAGCTCCCTCAGCATCAAATAAGCTCAAATTTGTGAACTAGAATTGTTTTATAGGCTGATTAAAGTGGGGTTGAATTTTAATATGAATTTAACCATGTTGTTGTGAATGGAGGGGATTTATCAAAGGGATGAAATTTTGTATATGTATGACATTAGTATATCAGTGATATGTCTTTAGAGTTTCAACTTTCAACCCCACCCCTATTATTTTAGATTTTGAACGGATTGAGAAATGTATTGGTTTTACAATGATGTTTATATTATTTTGATTTTTTTTTTCTGTGGACAACTTTTCTACCTTCAAATTTCAGTTACAGCACTTTTTTTGAAAGGAAATTTATTTAAGTGGTATTTTAGGGAGGTAATTTTCTAATTTTCCCGGGAGTTTTTATAATAAATAAGGAAATAAGTATAATATTTAACAAATATTATTAAAAACAAAATATAATGCACATTATGCAACAATTTTACCATATTATGGCATATATATTGTTGCAAAGCAATACTGTTAACCAAACTCAGCTCAAAATCGTTTTCGTTAGCAATTGTTAATCATTGAGTACAAATATACATTAAATTTCTCCTACACCAACTTCCAACTTCTCACCTGCAACAGTGGCCCACCTATCGTGCGAAGCATCGAAAAGTATGCGAAGTGATCAGATTTCACTATTTTTTTTTTTTTTTTGGAAGTAATTGATTGTAGTATAGCATAGTTTTATTTATTATTTTGAACAGAATATATCTGTTACACGAAATAGGTAGGAGCTAGGGCGTCCATCTTCGAAAATTCAGAGGGGGGGGGGTCACTGAATTGTTTCAATAATATTGACTTTCCTATTAACCTGTTAACTGCTGCATATAAATGTACATAGCATTATATTATATGACTGTATTCCTACAATGGTATTCTTCATAACTATATAATTATTTATAAAATAACTAAGAAGTAGGTAGATGGTAATGTAGGTAGGTCAATTTCTAATAAAAAGAAAAAAATATATAACATAAATATTGTACTTTATTATTTAATTAATACAATTGACTATATTAAAGTTTATATTAGTTTGTTTAAATCTTAAAACAAGAACTGTAAATTATATTTATTTTTTAAAAATTCGTTAACAATATTTTAAACTAAATTTAAATCTTGAATTTTTTATCTATATTTACAAAGCATCATAACCCAGTTAATCTCTGATAAAACTGAATAGGTCACAACCGTGGTCACGGGCCTGACAACTTTGGTAAAATCCACGATATATACGATAAATAGGTGATAATATCACCGAGATATTTTTCATTTATATTAATATAATAATATGTTGATGAATAAAATTAATTTCTGTGATTATCTTAAATTTATAAAACAAGAAGTTAGTAACGAACACTATGATCATCAATTTTATTTATTCAACATATTTAATAAAAATTATACCTAATATTTTATGTATAAATGTATAATAGACACGGAAAATTCTGAGGGTACATGTTCCTTCTGCCCCCCCCCCAACAGACGCGCTTGGGTGTAAGAAAATTTGACTCTAGTGATGGAATTCTGTTGCTCACTCGTATTTTTACAATATAGGTCATGCAATTAGTTATTATATAAAATATTATTGTTATACCAATCCTACAAAAACCAGAGTCAAGTAATTTTACTATATGAATGTATAATAAATACAATTATTTTTTCTTTGGAAATGTTAACGAGTTTTTTCTAAAATAGATAACTAGTGTTTTATTTTTTAATAGCGTTAATAATGTCCATAATATTATTATCTGTTAAAAGTAAATTGTATTGTAATTTACTTTGTTTAATAATATTACCTATGATGGTGATGAGCGGCCGCTGCGGTATATTGTTGATAGTGCGTTTGCCATGGATCTGCCGGGTTACCGGCGGTACCGTGGTGATGGTACATTGTGTCCGGATGGTATACTTGACTAGTGGAGTGATGTGAGTGATAATTGCTGTTCCAGAACGATGCCGGGAAGTTTCTAGACGACATGGGTGAAGTATCTGAAATTAATATCGCATATCATTATAATATATTATTTATAGGCACTCGTGATCACGTGAAACAATGAAACACGTCTATAATTAATATTTCAGTGAAACTATCGGCTATATAGATGTATCTACTAAAATATTTTAAATATTTTGAAAATATGTCGTCCAATTTTTACTAGGTACAAGCATTCTAAGTATACAATCTAATTTTGTCTTCTGAAGACCGGGTTACAAATAAGGCAAATAATTATAGTTTTGTGGAATTTAAAATAAAAATAAATTGATAATAATATTATTATATATTGCATTATTATACCTTATATAAATCCACCGAAAATTAAATAGCTCTAATATTATTATTATTAACACCCAGATGCCAAATTCCATCTCAAACATATTTGCGATTGTGGGTTTCAATATAATTATATAGGTATATTATATATACGTTCGAACGGTAAAAGCGATAAATCGGAATAGTTGTATTTCTAGCTGTGATTAATCGTTTATATCGCGTTCTAGCCGCGGCAATAAACAGTTTGAAAACGCAAATTGTAAATCGCTTTCTATCCGCACGTACTTAAAAACTACCGAACGTGCTGTTCCGCGTCAACGTTTAATCGCAGAAAAGATTCGTGTAGGTACCTTACAGCTCAGGTCGTATAGCCTAGGTATAGGTACTTCCAGAGAGAAAACGATTAGCCAGCGATAAAAACAAATAATTATAGAAAAACCAACTATTTTCATTAATCGACGTGGTTAAAAATGTATTGCTTTTTATCATCGAAAATTGCAACAATAATAATAATAATAAATTGTCCTCCGTCCGTTTACGTCATACTTTACCAATTGTTACACGATATACGTTTAATAATGCAAGTTTATTGAACTCGTGTCGTATAAATTGTTGAAAACAGGCATAAACATGAATCGTACAAAACATATTATCGGTTTTATACGCGTAGCTACTGCTGCAGAATATTTTTAGTTTGCCTACCAACTAATACGTATACGCGTTTCAGATTTCTAAACGCCAACTGTAGTACGGTACTAAAAGCTATTGAAATTTACGGTTTTAGACAACAGTTCGTTTGATTTTACATAATTTCAAAAATAAAAGTCGTCAAAAATTTATCCAAATACCATGTTAAAGAATCCAGACAATCAGATGCGACGAAAAATTAAACAAATTACAGCCCCTATTAAACAATATTTACAAGGCATACGCCGAAAGATCGATTTTGAAGGCCCCTGGGAAAATTAGGTGGTATTTCTCAAATATTATGCATATTTTATTAGTTAAAAGCTTAAAGAGCCAGAGGTTCTCAAAATTTGAGAACCTTTATGACTAAAAGTGTAACAATTTAAAATTCCAAAATAAAATTATTCCATACCGATGACAGTAAATTATTACAATTTAATTATTTCAAAGATTAATATACATAAAACAGTATTAAATCATTTAAAAACGTTAGTTTAAATATTTATTTATCCATTTTCAACATTATCGCCATGCGGTTTTCTGGGTACCACTATGTTGCCTACCGCGTACCACCAGTGGTACGCGTACCACAGTTTGAGAACCGCTGGTTAAAACGATCGCGGTCCACGTATATAAAATGTATGCATTTCAATAAGAATTTTGGTGTATAGGTAATGGTTTAGAGGTACAGAATACAGATAATTAGAGGGGCCACAGTATACTTTCTTTTGGGGGGAGGGAGACTGTGTGGTCAGCTTATAGCTGTAGACACCAAAACGATAATAATTAGTCGACAAATCGTAACATAATATTATCGTTACACGACATCGATCGATATCGTTGAAAATCATCAGATTTTCAACCAGCTGAGCCGGTATTTTATATTATATTTTAGTTTGGTGCCCGGCGCGTGTGCATCATAATAATATTATGTGTTTTCGTGTGCGTTTGTGACTTTGTACCGGCAGCCGATGCCGCCAATCCAATCTATTGTTTCCCAATCGAATTTGGAGTACCTATACATATACATATATATATATATAATAAACTGGTACGCTGCACTGTCGTGGTGGTAGTGGTGGTGGTGGTAGTGGATAAAACGTAGAGATACGGATCGAAGTCGGCATTTGGACAAAAGACGTTCGGAGAAGTGCAAACGAATATATATACTCGTGCGAGTGTGTGCGTACGTTAAAAAATATATAAACACAATATATATATAAAAAAAAAACAATGAGGAATTAAGAAGCGAATAAAACTTGGGTGTGTGTGTGTGTGTGTATAACTGGTTTGGTCAGGTCCAATATAATTTACAAATATACTCGATCACACACGCGCGCGTAAACACACACACAAACACGCGCCCGCGATGATCGCGAGCGCGCGCACATCGCCGTGTGCAGCACTCGCTCTTCTACACCTGTAAAAAGACAATAACAATAGCTCTCTTCCGAAGAGGAGAAAAATAAATAACTGAAACAGTGGACCCGTGGGAAAGCCCGAATACGACACGTTTGTATTACCTACGGCCGGTCGGGAGAACCGAGCCGAACCAACACCCGACTTACATAAATCTTCTTTTCGGATCGCCGCCGCTTTGCCGACGACACACACGCCGCGCACACGATATAATTTTGTACGGCCCGCGCCGGCGACAAGAATACCGTATTCAATAATAATTGAAGGGTCCGGGACGTTGGCGTACCCGGAAATTTTCAACGAGCGGAGAACGAGCGAATATTGATCGTACACAAATCTTAGAATTTTATATTATTCTTTACCCAACTCGATTTTAATTTTCGTTTAATTCTGCCGAAATATATTATACGAATAAGAATAGTTTTTCTTTCGCAAATTACATCTTACTGTATTCTATATCTTTCCAACTTTCCGACTGCAACAACAGCCCATCCATGGTGCGAAGTATGTCGGCTTTTTTTTGTTGTTGTTTAGTGCAGTATGCGTTCATTTCGGCGTGTACCCACTATAGTCTAGCGAAAATCCATAGATTGAAAATATTTGAACAAACGAGAATACAGTAAACTTTAAAATCTAAGTTTCTGGAAATTTAAAATTTGCAACTATTCTGTTCGATATTTTATATGTTTCTAAATTCATCGGATTGGTCAGCTGTTGGATTTTATCGTTCCTAATAACAACTGCTGAAAAATCCTCCAACGGATTATTGGAGGGGACTTTATGGAGGGAGTTATCAGTAAACAGGTATTTTCCTGTTGGACTAAAACGAACCAATGGATTTGATAACAATTGTTCACGCCAAAATTTGTATTTTACTTTCTAACACCAGTTGAGCTGTAACAAAAAAGTGTTCCTAAATCACACAAATTTGCTGAGTAGTTCGATGTTTTATCGATATCATCGATAGTTTCGGTTCAGATGGATTTAGGAATATACTGATTGTTAAGTTTCCATCAGAAAATCGACCATCAAATAATAATATTATCTCGCGGTTTTCTGAATATATTGTATTCAAACTTCTTCATTTATATGCACACACTCCGCTGGTAATATAATAATATTATTTTGACTCTATATATGTGTATCAGTGGCATTTAAACTTTTGTTCAGGCGTTCTCGTGAACTTATCATATAAATTATACTAATGATAATACGGTCGCAAAGGTTTCTCGAAGGCAAAACATTCGGCAAACTCCATTTCCACATATTCACACTATAGTATAATATAACAATATGTTACTAATGCCAACGAAATGCGTGTGCTTGTATCCGAGAAACTTCATTATAAACTTACAGCAGTGGTGCAAATTATATATACGGTGAGTATCTTTAACTCGAATAAGTTGTACATATTACACACTTTATAATTATTGTACACATTACACATATTATACACTCACACGCATATTCTAAAATTTATCGCCGGAATTCCTCTAATTACTTACAGAAATTCTGTATTGTATGCAACGCAAAGCAATATCACGTATAATATATATTATATATTACTTTGTAAAGTATATTTTCATTTAATTTACTTCCGAAATAATATATTTCAACAACTATCTCCCTACCTATATGCAAATAAAAAAAAGCCTATGCTATTAATATGTGTGTGTGCCACTGTTTTAGAATGGAAGTTGGAAGGGAGGACACATTATATTGAGTAATTTAATTTATATCTGCATCGTATACAAATATAAATGTGTATAATGTAAAGTTAAAAATGTATATTAAGATACACAGATAAACTACAGATACGGCTTGCCTTGGTCTTTCGTTAAGCCACGGTCGCACGATGATAGTAAAGCATAATAGTAGCTTTTTGAAAGAATATAATAGTTTGCTATCACTATCACTACCTGTTTATATAACAGTAAATTTCCAAAATATATTATAATGTATAATATGTAATATATCACTTTTCTTATATAGGTAATTATTATAACATCAAAATTTAAATAAATGAAAACAAAAATTGACCATATGCATGATAGAGCAAATGTGATATCATACAAGTCGCATAGTGAAAGTTCTATCACTACCACACACATTTACTATCAACTATTATGCATTCATACTCATGATAGTATGGGAGTGTAAAAATAAAAACGTGACAATAACTATAATAGAGTTCCTATACAATGATACTTTCGTGAGAGCTGCTATTACGAGAGTGAATATCACGCTCTACTATAATCATAGTGTGACCGCGGATTGAATTATAGTTTTCCTAGAATTCAGTTACATCGATGAGAAAAATACCTAATATACCTATTCAAAACCATTAAATGGGAAAATAATAATTCATACGAATTTACGAACTTCGTTTAGTGGCCACATTTAGGTTGTCCAGCGAGAAATTTTCTAGTGTCTCGTTGGGCCAGTCCAACCTTATCTGTTTGGAACGATGACTCGTTACTAACAAAAAACGATTTTGAGTAGAGTATTATTAATCTTGTTTCTCCTTGTTGCCAAGATAACTCAGGAATCAACAAAATTTATATAAAATTACCATATTTTTATATTTGTTAAGAAAACTACAAGAAAATCTTCTCGAAACGTTTACGGCTTTTGAATAAAAACGCAACTATAATAGAAATATTTAATGCAATTTTAAAATATAATTGAAATAGTTTTTTTTGTATGTATAAGTAACGGAATTAATTAATTAAAAAGGTTTTTATTTTTTAAATATTACAAAAAAATACCTAACATATGTGTTAGATAATAATAAAAAAATATCTAACGCATATAATATAGGTCATTTTATTCGTGTTTTGTTTTTTTGCAAAAGTTAATTATTTCAAAAAAATTTAAACTGAACTTGCATGCGTATCGAGATAATATGAATATTGCATGAACATAATATTATAATAATAATTATAATAGACACGTCACCATAATTTCTTACGCTTACATGTGTCTAGACTTCTATAATATTAATATAGACGTGCTCTCAAAAGATAATCCGCACATTATAATATACGAGTGCATAATATATAGGTACCTAATATTTAATAAGTAATAAACTAATAACCTTTAATATGTATTATATGTATGTATACTTAAAATATTTTGAATTTTATGATCTCTAAAACGCGTTAGTATAGGTGCACGGACAGTCTGACAGTGGCGGCTTGAAGGAGTTATATTTGAAAAACGGGTGGGTTTCTGGGTGTTCAGAAATATGAGAAAAATTATTATGTTTTTACAAAACAAAAGTCATTTAAAAGAATTTTAGACTACGGAAATTTGATAAATTTGACGAATTTTATTGAAAGATAACAAATTTCAATACATTTGTGACAGAGTGGAGGTAACTTTTTAATGAGGTAGATGGATGGAAAATTAAATCAGTGATTCAGGGTAAAAATACTTCGAGCTGCCACTGCACGCAGATATGATAGTTTTATATAGTATTATCACGATGGTCTGACCTTTATTTGTGGATTTTTAAAATACAAAAATTGTCGACTATTTCCGCTGAAACAAATCATTATAATTTTGGATTCTGAGTGAAACGAGGACACCACTGGTTTTGCAAAAAACACATTGACTGTTTTTTCAAAAATATAAATTAAACAACTTTTTTTGTTATTGTGTTTGTGTTTGTGATTGTAAACAACATATTTATCAGACATTTTTCTCCAAATCAAAAACTTTATAGACATTTTCTTGAAGCATTTTTTACCAAATCGGCTCTTCGAAGTGATGATTTATTTTTTTTTTTTTTTTGTTATTTTCTAAATAAATAAGAAAATCTGGCAATTTATTGTATAATTTTTGTTGATTTCTGGGTTACCTTGGCGACTGAGCAAAAATACGAGTTATCTACTCAGAATTGTTTTTCGTTAAAAATGGTTTATCGCCGCGTAAAAATATGAATTAAATAATTATATATCCTCTCTTTCAACTGGCATCCTAAAACAGAGACACAGCCATCAGCAAAATCAGCTTTCTTTTAAAAAAGGTTTTTCATAATCTAATCGAATTATATTACATCAGTAATAGAATATTTTGTAAGATAAGTTTAAACCGCATTTGTGATAATATTTGTACGTATGTTGTTCATTTCGAATAATTTCATTTTTTTTTTTTTTTTGTTGATACTATCCAAAATATTAACTACGAAATTATAATAATTATTATATACGTCGTTATAATCTAAACGTTAAATCAGTATACGTACATAGTGTTGTTTCCAATATTTCTTATACCTACGTTTTTTATTTTTTTTTTTTTTTAACGGATTTACGACTTATATTTTCATTTTACGACGACGACAGACAGCACACGATTTTATCTCTAACAGGATTTCGTATAAGGTTGACCCTAGGTTAATTTAATCACATTAATTCTTCGGTTTTGTGTTTGATCAATCGCGGATAAACAAATAATATATTTAATCGTATAGGTATTGCGGTGAACAATAATTATTTTAGCGTTGACGTGGCGATACTACACATTATATTATCAATGACTTTATAGTTAAAACGAGTTATTTATGTAATATATGCTAAAAAATATACTACGTTCGAATACCTACGAACAAATTTAAAATTATAACAATATTTTAGTAATAACATAACATTAAATATTAAAACATACATTTGTAAAAATATTAGATATAGAGTAATTTGCACATAGGAAAATGTGAATTGTGTTATTATAGTTGTCATTATTAAATACTAAAAAAGTAACTTTAAATATCATGACTTAAATATATTACGAAATTTTATTATCAAAATTATATAGGCATACGCAAGGTGTACCATATTCAAAATAAACTGGTATCCCTTAAATGGGTTTTATATCTTCCTCCCCCCATACAAAACAAGATATTGAATGCAAAATACTAATTCATTAAAAATATTGGTTATTATTTATGTTTCACGAAAACATGATTATTACACATCTCAATAAATAGATAATTTGTATATTAATTATCATATTAAATTATTACTCAACTTGAAAAAGATTTTTTTTTTTTATTAACTTGAAATAACTCAAATTATTTTTAAATATCACGACCAAAAAACCATACATAGCATACCGATTTAACCCAATAACATATTGGTTTTTAATTATTATTATTCTTATTTTTTTTTTTTTGTGATTATACACACGTGTGTGGTGTAGATATCTTAAAATCGGCATGATACACGTAATATAAGTATAGGTGTAATATCGATTATCGAGTAATACCTATACAGATAATATTACGTGTTGCGCGTGTCTTAATAAAAAAAATCGTGTCGTTTAGCCTAAATAGTGGAATATATATATTTATACTATAAATTCTATACGCTGCGATATAAACACGTATAGTCGAGAGTGTAGTATTAAAGGAACGTATCAACTAAAATTATATTTTGATTATTAGCTTATAATATTCAACTTTTAAAGTAGTTTTTAGTAATAGAACGACATATCTCCAACGATACTTGATGGACATCATTTTTTTTTTATACTAAACATATCAACAATTAAAAAGAAGGTATTAACATTAAACAAGTGTATTATATTAATTTGATTAGATTTAATTTTTAATTTAGGAATTGGTTGATACGCTCTTTTAATACTAGAACATCGTAGTTACATATTAAACTAAAGTGCAAGATTCTTTGCGAGTATATACGATCGACAGTAATATTATGAATATCGTGCGCGAACGATTAGTGTCCCTGAAACTTGACGTTGTAATGTGACATTGTAGAAAAAAAAAAAAAATTATATTTGCGAGTTCGGCGTGTGTTATTCCATATAGGCTCAGGCGTGCGCTCGAGCGATCTTTGGCAGTGTGTGCGGCGCGTGAGCACGAGTATTATATGATTGTCGTCGGAGAACCAGTTTCACGGATTCGCGACGGAAGACGCATTCCTGTCCGGAGGTGTTTTACAAGTGAAAGAGTTTTCTTGTACTAATTAAAAACCTATTAAAATAATGCTAAATTCTCACGCGGTCAATATAAATTTTATGTATATATATATATATATATATATATATATATATATATTATGTACATTATACATATAAACAATAAATAATGCGTTGTGTATAATATAATGTATACATTTATAGCACCAAGCCGCACCGCACCACGCGGGATGATGTGAGAAAGACAAAACGATTTTTCGAGGTAAAAAAAAAAAATAAACCGTCGCAATCTGTGAGAGATGTTGAGTTTTTTGTTTTGTCCCCCACCCCGCTTCCAGTTCAGAGCGAAAACGCATTCTTAGTTAAGGTCGTTTCTCGATTGCGACGATGCAGTGCTGCTGTAGGAGGGTGTCCGCAAAGAGAGGGCGTAAAAGAGGAGGGGGGTTAAAATACACTTAAATTATGATAATTATAATAATATATACAGAGTGATGAGGAGAATGGGAAAAATAAACACCAAAAATTTACAAGAGTGTGTAATTATTTTAGTAAAAAGTCCACTCGATATAATTACGATGGTATTATACGAGTATAATATCTATATGTACAGTAAAATATATAAGAATATCTTTAGAAGTATCATATTGTGACAACCTCAAAAGATTTTCTCATTATATTTTTATTTCCAAAATTGTCTAAAATATTTCAAAGGTTTTTTCTACATCGTAGATAAAAAAGAAAATTTAAGTATTGGAAGGAGCTTCTTTTTAATGAGTTCAGTGAAATATAAAAAAGTACGAGATAATAATGTAAAATCTAAAATATTATATTTTTATGTTACCAATATTTATAAGGGAAATAAGGAGGTAACTACACCCGTGAATAATGAGTATGTATACATGTACGTAAAGAACTTTGTTAGAGCTAAACCCCCTCACAGAAAATCATCAAGCTTACGTTCACACAGTTATACTCGTAGACGGAGCATCCAGCGCACTTCTCGATGACTAGCGGGAACTGAGGCCACGCTCCGCCTATGAGTATAAGGTCTATATGGTGGTAACGATAGCTGATAAAAATTTTAAAAGTTTTTTATCAGTTAAATTTAAAAAAAAATTAAATATTTAGTTAATTTATACGTATAATATCCATATTAAAAATCATCTGGTCTAGTGTCTAACGAATGCTTTGACCCCTAGAAATATTTCGACAGGGCGCTCAAGCCCCCCGGGGCATGACGTTTATGATTTTGTCGATTATAGTCGTCGATCTGCAGTAAATACATTTGAATATACATAATAGAAGAAACGTTTTCAAAATTATTTATGTAAAACCGAAATTCGTTACGGCCCGCTCACCTTTGGATGACGTCTGGTGCGCGTTGTTGAGTTTCTGGTCGTTGTTTAACGCCCTGGAAAAGTGTTCGTCCACCACGGAGGCGACGTCACCGGTGTAGTGGGTGAACACCACGCAATTGACGGACACGTATTGCGCGTGTGCGGCGGTGCGCCTGTCCCGCGTTCTCGAGTTATCCTGCACGTTCTCCTCGTCCTCGTCCATTTCAGTGCGAACGTCTGCGGGAGTAAGAAAAAATAAAATTAAAAAAACCCGACCAGCGGAAAAAAACCACACGAATATAAAAACACCGCGGTTTTTTCGCGGAAGGCGAAAAAAAACTTTTTAAATCCGTCATCGTTGGCGCGCGCGCGCTACTATATATACTTCATTATGTCTTATTTTCCGTTTCCGTCTTAATTTCGTTAACGACAACGACCGCGAAAAAGAACAAGCAGAAAAAAAAAACAGTTTAAAACTATCCCTCTTTTGAATACATTACCACCTCGTTAAGTCATATTATATACGTATACCGGCGTGGACTGAATTACAATTCGCGATAAAAAAAGTTTTGTGGAAAAAAAAGACGATTTATGTACCGCAATTATGCCACGTTGTGCATTATAATAATATAGTATAAAATAATGTTTATTAAGACGCCTCCGTGGAATTTTCCAAGACGACAATGCAGATTAATCTCAATATCACGAGAATATAAAGCTCTTCTTCCGCGGGGCACGTTAATTGAAGAGCACCCTTTAATAATACTAAACATATATATATATATATATATATATATATATATATATATATAAGTACGGACGATATTATCTTTTGTATAAAATAAACGCTTATTTAAAGTCTTTTAAGAATATTTATATTATAACGGCACGTTTTATTCTTAAAGTACTTATAAATTGTATACACTAAAATACATCTGCATCACAGTGACATTTAAACTTAAAACGAAATATTTTCGTTAAAATATCGGATATCTATATTATAAAGGCAAATTCCACTTACTCACTGTTTTACTGACTTATCGTTGTATCCCTAAAAGATGCATCCACATAAATCCATAATCATTAAAATACGTAAATTTCGGGTTTTTTTTTTTTTTTTTGAAGTTACCTTGAAGACACGAATGAAGAAAAAATATTATTTATTTATACTGTTATTAATTACGTGTATTTAATTAATTTGTCACGAGCAACGCCGCCGTGTTGGACAGCTATGTGTACAGTATAATAAAAATAAGTATTTGGTGTGTGCGTGTAATAAATGATGGACCTAAATTTTTAGATTCTGAGCGAAGCGGCGAATCGAATGTATTAGTTTTCCTATGATGTTTTTTGTTATGTGTCCATCAACAAATGTTCTGTCAGAAATCATGTTTCAATCAAAAACTTTATTATGGAATTTTTTAACTAGTCTACTAAGTGATGCATTTGGGAATAATTGTTTTATTTACTTTGTAGTTTTCTAGATAAATAGGAAAAACTGACAATTTGTTGTATAATTTTTATCGATTTATGGGTTATCTAGGCAATAAGAGAAAATGCGATTAATAATCTCTGCTCAGACTAGTTTTTTACCAGTAATAATTGGATACAGATATATACATTAAATTACTAAATATATTCTCCCTTTTAATTTCCGTCCTAAAACAGTGAACAGTGAACACCCATAAGCAGTAACAGTCTTTTGTTTTATCGATTTATTTTAGTTGTAACTATAAAGTTACAAAAGGGGAAAAAAGTAATTCAATGGTTGCCAACCTATATGTATTTACATATACATTTGGTTGTCACGGACAACGCTGCGACGGAGTTCATTATAGTGAATGATAAATTTATGTACCGATAACAGCAAACATCACTAGACACTAATAAATACATTATATCAAAATTTAGTTTTAACCAATCTGTTATCCTCTATCGACCGTGTTATCAACGTTTAAGTAAATTGAAGTTTAAAAGATATAGAATAATTAAATGTATATACTGAATGCAACCAAAAACGATTTATAGTAGTGTTTCTTTCCCTTGTGCATAATCCAGAAATTGACAAAATAAAACATATGTATTGACATTTATTGTTAGTTTTTAAATTATATGGAAACTTTAGTGGAAATCTAGACCATTTTCTCAAATAAAGTCCCATAGGGCTAAAAATCCGCATTTTTTAAGGTAAAATAAATATAGTAAATATAATAAAGGTATAGTAAATAAATTTATCTAGCAAAAAAAAAAAACAAAACTGGACCAAAGGAATGAACTGTAAAAATAATTCTCGGAGAAAAAACACACATCTTATAAAAACTATAGTAACTTCATCGCCATACTCAGAATTTAAAACCATACAAATTATGAATAGCAAATATGTTTTTAAAAGAAAATTCTGAAAAAGAAAATTAAATGATATATAATATATGTAAAACATTTTCCAATAAACATATTATATCGAGTGGTAAATATAGAAATTCCAATTGTTTATGAATAGTTTATTAGTTGAGAACATTTTGAGTTTTTTTTTTTATTATTATTAAACTTACGTAGCTTTCGAATTATTTTAATAAAATTAAAAGCAAAACTCAACGTTTTATAATACTTCTAAGAAAAATTTATGAAACCATATTAATAGTATATTGTATTATGTTTATCATTATATTATATTTTGAACAAAGATGCTCATAATAAAATGTGAAAAAAAATCTGAGATATGAGGGTGGGCGAATCTAAATACAACTAGTTAAAGATATAAAATTATTAATCATATTTTTAAGTGGAAATTGCTGAAATACTCCTTCAAAGAAGATCAATGGGAGAATATAAAACCCTTCATTCTATAAGCACGACCGTAAGTCTTAGTCTTTAATGTAAGTAACAGAAAATGAACAAAAATATCGACCAATTGACACAGTTATACATCATAAATAGGGTTCGATATTTATAGCATTTACTTATTTTGTTGGCATGACACAAAATTTAGCAGAGTGCTGTGGAAATTGATTTCTATTGAAATTGAAAATTATTTTTTTGTTTATTTCGAAGAACTAAAAAAATAAAAATACTTTTTATTAAGTTTTCTGTTTTCTTTCGGAAATTGTCTATTTTATAATTAAGTAAGCCACTGACATTAACTCAAATAAGATTTATCATAGGTAGTTTACCATAGTAGTTAGATTCAACAATTCTAATATGAAATTGGAAAGTTATTTTTTTTTGCTTATCAAGTATTTATAAAAGTGTCTATGATCTTAAATAAATATTATTATAGTTAAAATAAAATATAAAATGCAATTTACTAGTTTTTTTTGTATTTTAATTTTTGTAAGAACTTATAATGATGAAATTTAACAGTTTGTCTAGGTGATTTATTGTTTATTTTAAGCACTATAATATGTAGTTATATATTATTAAATTTTACAAGGTTTAAGTTATACGTATCTAATAAGCTGTCGTGGTTTAAACTCGTAAGTATCTAGCTAGCTATGCAAGTGCTAAGTACATCTAGCAGTACCTGTATATTATAAAATTCGGTTTGCGCGACTCGTTGCGTTATCGGAGGTATGCATGCGCGCGAGATATTTAATCGCGAATATTTTATGAATATATTATACATCATCTCGTGCAGTATACGAACTTCGCGGTGAGATAAATTTTCGTTTTTATATTAAAAAAGTTTAGGACAAAATAAATAAAAACGGTTCGTGCATAACATGAAATCGTATCGACGCAACGTGTATGTGAGGAGGACATATTATTCGTTTAATCTCGTACGGTGAATCAATAAAAGGTTTTTTTTTATTTATTTATTTATTTTATTTTTTATGATCTTGGACAGTGTATTTCGAGAATATAATACATAATTATTGATATAATTCAATTCACGCGGAACAAATACCCCACAAGTAAAACCTGTTATTATATGACAGTATATATTCAAAGTAATTTATTATAGACCATATTAATCCAGACCATACATATAAATACGCGTCAGTGACGGATGAATCTAAGGGGTGGAGGCGATTGGGGCAATCGCCCCTTCCCCGTTTACTCTCCAATATACTCTTAAACCATTGGCAAACTTAGCTTGATTCATCATTAAACTCGCCATAAATGTGTGTTTCATATTATGCATTTTTAAAATCGCCCTCTCCTCCGTTTTCTTATCCTGGTTCCACCCCCGATTCGTGTAAGTATATAAATACAAAATAACAACTACGGATATCATGTAGGTTTGTGTTGATTTTAAAACCATTTGCAAATTTCTCACCATCTCTGGACGTATCTTCTTCTTTGTGCACCACGGACACGCTGTTGGCGGTGGCAGGAGACGACGCTGGGCTCGCGATGCCGCCCACCGGGCCGACGCTGGACGCCCCCGAACCGACGCTGCTGTGGTGCGAGTCCGCGTGATCGGCTATAGTTGTCCATCTGTTTGCTGGCGAATCGCTACCGCCGATCGGCGAAGATGTGGACGCCTGTTGGTGCGTTTCCAATGCCCTCAGCTGTAAACAGATAAAATATTGTCAACGTTCAATTGGCGATTTTTAGACAATTCTACATAATATACACGCATATAGTTATAATATAGTAATATGAATAATTACATGTAGAATATAAATATATTATACATAAAAAAAAAGATAAAATCGTTTTAAAACTATATAATATATTAGGTAGATGTATATGTGCGATGTAATACGATTCGCTTTGTGTTCCTAATAATACCTAACGTATAGGTTACTCTTAACGGATTTTTCATTTTTTTTTTTCTTCACTTAAATTTAACAAACTACAAAGCATAATGATAATTTCTACGAAAAATTTCACTTATGTTAGTATCATATAATAGAATCATTCACACGAACAAATCGTATATTCCTTCATAACCAACGAGCACTTCTCTTAAAAACACCTAAACTATAATATTATTAAACCATATTTATTTGTTTCGGGCCAGTTTTAAGGAGCTTCACTGTGTCCAGACGAACGTACGGTTAAGTACAATGGACACCCTTTATGTTGCTGGCAGATTATGGTAAAACACATAATTGTTGCTATATTTATTGCTGTTTATATTAATACATTATTACACATATAATATATTAGTAATTTAATCAATATCAAATTATCAAGAAATTATTCGTACGATAATAATGTAAAATTGTACTCAATTTAATTATTTTGATCAACGGTTAAAGATTGTTAGTATAATTATGTATACCTATTAAGATAATAAATGAGATATACATCCGATAAAAATCACTAATTAAGATACAGTTATAGGTACTCTGTATATTACAATCTGTAGGGAATGCGTTTGATATTAGGAAAGTGGTGGTTACAGGATAATATTTGAGAATGAATGGGGGAAAATTAGATCTTTGAACTGTTAGAGAAGGAAGTGGACGCGTATAGAAGATATTCAAATAAAAAATCACCTATAGTTTTTTTAAAATACAAATTATTTTTTATCGCTCGAATCCTCAGTTTCCTAATATTATATTGATAAGAACGTGTTATTCAGTCGTGTGCGTCGTGTGCTATATTAAACGTTTTAATCGATAAAATATTATCGAACGCTGTCTGTGCCTATTTCGTTACAATTCAATATTCCATATAATATTGTAATCGCGGTGAGTTAATATTGTGGCTTATATATATATCGTATAATATGTATATACGTCTTGTATACGTGTTGATTGGATTAAATAATACTATAAGATTGTTCGGCGCAGCAGCCCCGGTCCTTTAGACTAATGACGGTCAATTAATATTACACAACGCACAAGACGAAAGAGCACAGTGAAACCGGTTGAGTGTAAAGGACGTACTGCTGCAGATGATGACGATGATGATGATGAAAAAAAAGTGGTAGCCCAAAGTTTTTTCTTCCGAAAAACATCAATTGTCTTATCATCATATTGCTGCGTTTCGTTGTGTATATACATATATATATATACCAACTGCTATAACAGACTATATGTTGTAAAAGCAAAAAAAAAAAAAAAAAAAAAAAAAAAGTAAAAAAAAAAAAAAAAAAAAAGAAAAAAAAATAGTAATAATAAAAGAAAAAAAAACCTAAACAAGAATAAATTGTAAGATGGACCAGATACAGTAGGAATGCGGAGTCGGGCCGGACTTAAAAGAACATTCCTCGTGTCCCGGCACACACCGGCTGCCTCTTATGACCATAAATCAACATGGATACATACCCGTATATACCTTTAACACGGGATTTGTACGTTACACACTAAACTTTACAGCGTGTGGTAATTTTATTGTTTTTCACAATTTGTTTGTTTTTCTCTCCCATACACCACGTCCCGTTATACTTATATAAAATTCGCTATAAAAACAATAATAGTACATAAATATTATACGATATGATTTTCCCCATATTTATGCGGAAAAACAAGAATTTTCACATGTTATACCTTACTATTCATATATAATTGTTATGACGAATTATTCCTCGAGTTTTTTTTTTTAATTTGTACAAAGGGCGCCTGCCCACTTGGACACACACACACACACACACACACACACACACACACACACACACACGGTAACATGAAGATAATATGGAATCCCACTCATCTTAGCCATTCCAATTTGTTCATTAGGCTTATGTCAGTATGAAAATATCTTAAATGTTTCTTTCGAGTATAGATTGCATTATTTGCGTGCATGCGGGTATTCGTTTCACGTACACTCTTTGCTGCTCTCTCGCTGCTATAAACTATACATATTAATATACCTGAGAAATATTTTCACACGGCCTTTTGGAAAATCAAACTCCCGGGTCGGCGGTCCAAATAAACAAATAATACACCTAAATATATATATATATATATAGGAATTCTCAAACGACTTAATGTGGAAGCATTCGCACTATAAATAAAATAACTGACCGCGGAATATAATAATAGAGAGACAAAGCGGGTGAGGATAACCAGCAGTAATGATTAAATACCAATAACTAATTTTATACATAAACATGAAAAATATTAACTCGTGCATTTTGTAGGAAAAACCATAAAGTATTATTTGTACGAATTAAAAAAAAAAAAGGACATAGTATTCAATTTTGTACGATATTGTTTCATTAAACGTAAGCATAGACCATAATTTATAAGATAAAAAATAAGATAATATTATATAACGCAAAGTGGGAATTCATTAAACTGTAACACATTTTTCCTTAGTACAGTATGTGTTAAATTAATACAAAATTATGCTGTTCTGTTTACAAAATATGTATCTACTCGCAAAAATTATACGGTGGCTCGATATTCCCCGCTAATTTTCCCGAGTATAACGAATACGTTATACTTTATTTGTATAATATAGTAGTATTTATTTAATTTTAATTTATTTGAACGGCAGTATAAATATTGTGAAAATGAGCGCGTTGGCCAATATTAAATTGTTTACTGTCGTTATACCAACTAAACTGCATAATGGTAGGTATTTAATCTAATAATTGTAGTAAATTATGTTAGTTTCATAAATATTATTGACATTCTTATGTTTAATTTATTGTTTTCAATTTTTTTTTTCAATACTATATACCTTCTCGTAAATAGGTATTTTTTTATAATATCACACATTTATTATCGATTTATTTGCACACGAACACTTTAAATTTCAAGTCAAGACTACTACTGCAGAAAGGATCAAGCAGCGGAATATCGTTTCCGGCATATTATTGATTCACCCGAGCCGAATATTATTGCTATGTTAAAATTAATCAAAATTTGCAAACAGCAACAACCGGGATTCGGTGATCGTATTCTATATAAATTTAAGGTTGCGCTATAGGCTACCTAAATATAAGCTTAACGCAATTTACTGCAGGTATAAATCTGGCACGACTTACCCGAGCACCGTAACGTTTTCTTAACAGTGTACGATATATTGCCACTCTACCAACCTTCCAAACCCACGACCGTTTAAGTCTGCCGAAAAAGTGTTAGGGGTCAGAGCTACAGGCAGCTCAGTTTGTTAGAGCCACCGCTCTACTTACAGAGACTCTAGTTTGATTTCCAATCAGGCACCTGATTTTTAGCACTATTTTTAGTACGAGAACGGTTATGTTATATTATTATAGTGTTTATTACTAGGTTATAGTAGTAAAAGTAAAATAACAGTAAAATAGTCATGTGCGGGCAAGAGTAAATATTAACTTCAATCCAGTACCGACATTATCTGAAAATCGAAGAAAAACGTTAAATAATAACGAAGATAACAGCAATCGAAATCCTAACTGTTATATAGGACAAGATAAAAACTATGCAATAGTCAAAACTTTAAAAATAAAAAAATGAAAGCCCAGCAATCGATAAACAAAAATCGATGATAAAAAACTTCAATAATAACGATAATCACGTAAGTAAGTATCTATATAATTTATGCTCTACTACATTACAGTGGAT
Source organism: Cinara cedri (assembly GCA_902439185.1). Taxonomy (NCBI): domain Eukaryota; kingdom Metazoa; phylum Arthropoda; class Insecta; order Hemiptera; family Aphididae; genus Cinara; species Cinara cedri. Next base: position 406,395 of record CABPRJ010001901.1, on the reverse strand, counting down.
TAGGCCTACTCGGGGATACCACTATATCAAAAACGCACCTCGTGCAGTACCTCATATGCTTTTTAAATAACGTAAATTATTTTACTGTCGTTTATCGAGCCAAGGTGGTGTGGAAATTTGCACACAGCATTATTAATAATACCTATTATTAAAAATATTATCACGTTTTCCCGCCGGACATTTTTGTATTTTATTTGTATGTAGACATGTTATTTTCTATTTACATATTATGTTTGTACATTTTGCTGGCTTTTGAAAGCAATGGTTCATTTTCATACAACTAAACATATTTAGAAATAATATCAACCATGTCCAAGCACTAACTATAGGCAGTGATAAATAAAATTGTTTGAGCATTTAAAGCACCTATGTCAAAATTTTAAACATCTTTGAATATTTTTAACTGAATTGCAAAAATTGAAAATAATAAATTACGTAAATTTCCTTTCAGAAAACTTACTAAATTTGATAACCGAAGAAAAGTAAAGAAAGATTTGTTTACAGATAAAAAAATTATACATAAAAAAAAAAAATGAACATCAATGTAAAACCAATACATTCCTCGCTTCGCTCAGAATCTAAAATTATTAACTGTATAATAATTTTGAACAAATAAATGTGAAATTCGTTAGGCAGAGGTACTTCCCTATGATGTAAATAAAATAAAATTTATTCTCAAATAATATAATAATAATAACAATAGTATAATAATAATAAAATAATATTTTAGCACTTGATATTTTTAAATGAAATATTTATTAGATATATTTAGCAGGAAATTTGCATTTCCTTAAATGTATTGTGCTGCCAAGAAAAAAAAAAATTAATGACGTTTATAATAATTTATTAATATTCGGTATACCTAGGTATTAGCAATATTATGTACTCAAATATTAAAATGTTATGTTATTCCATTTATTTTTCGTAACATTTATTAGTTATAAATTTATAATATTCTCATAAATGTAATTTATTATTTATTAACCCTTATACGCATTAGGTATACCGACGACTGTGGTCACATCTATATTTGTGTTAGTATAAACCACACACGCGTGTTTTTTTTTTTTTGTTGGAGGTTAATAATATAATGCTCATGTAAACAGATATCAAATTTAATCGACAGACATTAACTATATGGTATCTCTCTCTCTAATTCTGCGGCAGGCAGTGTAGGATTTTAAAAAGACAAGTTTTCCAAAACAACCGGTTCCTGACTATTATATACGACAGTATATTATATACGCGCGCGCGTACATCGAAAATAGGTAATGATTAACCAAGAAAACGATGTTATAAAATGTGTTCAACTAAACCAATAAAGAAGTAGAAATCATGCAAGTTAGATATAATAACAATATATATATATATATATATGTATAAAAAAATATATATATTATTAAATTTATAATTATTATTATATCGCTGCAGTTGATTAGATCTCTGTATGCAGTTTACTGTGTGAACGTGTTTGAAATAATATAATGCATATCACTTCATATATAATAAACTGAATAACAACTTGAACACGTGCTAAAATAATACCTATACGTCTTAACGTTTAACTATTACATTTAGGTGAATTCAAAAGTTTTACTGTAATAATAGTTACCTACTTTTTTGTTTTATAGGTATATAGACAAAGTCTGGTACAATAAAACATTATTTTTTTTAAGCATTACAAGGCCATTAGTTTGTGAATATTAAAACCATTGAGTTTTATTCGATTTTGAGTCCCGGGGCAAACGACAATATTAATATACACGATAATATACCTCCTGGTGCATATTTTGTCCTTGTGTAAAAATAAAAATGCATACCTATATATACACCTACCTAATCCATTTCAAATTCACAAATAAGATATTTTGCAAAAAGTGATAAATATTTTTTTTTATTTTTTTATTAAGATCGATAAAATACACGCAGACTGCGTTATGACTAAAAAGTTGTGAAAAGTAACGATATTAAATATAATGTATTAATTGCAATATATTAAGCACTAACCATTACGGCATAGCTATATACTTATAAATACTTTAGTCCATATAAAGAAATGTAAGAATAAGTAGTTTTTTTTAAAAAAATTCAAAAGTAATAATATAAAATGAAATAATAATAAAAAAAACACATAATAATTATATGAATGCGTTTTATCAATGGTAGCGTGGCCTAAACTATTTTTTTTAAACCTGCGTCTCGACCAAAATAGATGGAGACAGTAGAATCATAGTACAGTCAGTTTTTATAATCAATAGCGATATTTTATCACTGATTTAATATTTATTCCTAAGAGGGGTGATGATAATGATGGTAACTATAGGTATAGGAATAGAAAATAGTTAAGCCTCGCAAAAAAAAATAAAATGTCCTCGCATCACTACTTTATGATTTATATTTTGTATACCTATACTTGCCTATGTAATAAACAGTAATATTTTTACATGCCTATAAATGTTTTTATTGCTGTGTAGAATGTTTTAAACAATTTAACAGGATATTCCTTATAGTTGCGTTAATCGCGGAAACGCATCGCGTTTTAAACGAATTAAAGTACCTATTAAAATATTTGTCACTCGGAATAGGCTACAATATGCTATGAAAATATACTTATATATCGGATACGCGACATTAAACAAACAATTTGATTATTTGTTACAACCTAATTGAATTAATTTTAAACATTAAATATTATAATTGGACGATTAAAAATATATTATTGAGGGAACACTACAATAGGTACTGCAGTTATTATATTCACCCCATTGTAAATTTCTATTAATTCCTTTTAACAACTAAAATAAAATGATGATGACGGTAAAATGGCTATTGCTTTTCGATCAAAAGAATACTTGGCACCTCATTCCAGCACGCACGTCCTTCGATAACTATAGTTTAAAGTGAATGTCTTTCAAAACACATGGTACCTATGAATTGAAAAAAAAATATCCACTTTGGCAACTACAATACATTCTACCACTGTGTCATTATTATAGATACGTATATTAAAGGCGAGTGTACAATATACAACAGTAATTGTCCAACGGTAGTAAGATTAACGAAAAAACAAAATATTTTATTTTAATTGTTTTATATACGACGAATATTATCGGTAGTAGGAAACGTTTATAGATAGACTATAGTTGACTATCGAGCCAAGATAAAAAGAAACATTGTGGGCACTAAATGTCATTTTACAAAATTAGGTGATAAGAACAGTACATCACTGCTTCCCTGACTGCTCCTAGTGGAACACTTATGAATTAAGTTTTTTTTATAATTTTGTATTTATTCTTACAACAGTCATCTAAAATTACTCACATGTATCTAGTGCTTATAACTCTATAATAGGTATTCTATTTACTCTTTTTTATGAAAAATTAAGTATTGTGTACCTAATTTTAATTTCAGCAGAGACCTTTTTAAATTGTAACAAAAAATGATATCATATTAATGAATGAATGGGAGTGCATTTTTGGTATAAGTTTAAAAACAAATTTTAGAATTTGTGCATCATTTTCCTCAATTCTCTTTTAATTTTATAATAGATGCTTTTATTGCAAACCAAAAATTTTGTGAGTTCTATGAAGTCTGTGTTAAGCATAATTTTTCCATGCTGGCCGTTTGTTGGATAGTAAATGCAAGTCCTCTTAAAAAGTAACCCATATCTCTTTCAGGCAACAGGCAAAATCGCATTCATATAATACACATGATATATCTATGTGAAGCGTAAGAAGTCAGTTCCTTATAAACTCCATGAGCAACCAGTCTAACTATAATTGTAAAAGTGACTAATGAAAATGTTGTTTTCTTTTAAAGTTCTATACTTATCAGCTAAATCTAATGAAGATTGTTGTAGGTACATTTAAAATCGTTTATGTATGTATATTTAAAATATGTAAATACTAAACTATCATTAACATAAGGTTCATTGTAAACATTATATTTATTTAAATTACTTATATAAAATAGTGATATTATTAAACTAAATTCATTTCAATAGAAAATACCGATTCAAGATTTATTAACTTTACATTAATTTTAATTGAATTAATACAAAAAATTAATTTATATATAGTTAACTAATAATGAGCTTGTAATACTCTGTTAAGTTATTTTGTATACCTCCTATAATTATTTCAAATGCGTTATCTGTAGATGAAATATATACATTGTATACACAGTGGTTTAAAAATAACAGATTCGTCTTTTGTCTTTTGCAGAATGCAGAGTTATATCAGGCATTATATAAAAGTACCTGTATCCACAATATTTTACTTACAATAACTATTACTCAGCTAAAACAGTAGTGCATTTTAGATAAAAAAAATTGAAAAAAAAATCATTTAAAGTATATCAGTAGGTACTAGATGGTTAAGAAAGATATGCGAATTTTATGGGGCAACCAAATATTAACGTTTACCAGTTTAAAAACGCCGATGAGTAAGTATCATAATTGTATAAGAAATTAATTCTAGTATAGGTTCCGGGAAATTTTCTAAATATCAGGTGGTCCATTCCGACATACTGATACAGTATATAAAATTAAAGCATAGAAAGAAAAAATTGTCATCGTGTATAGGTACACATATTGTCAACCGCGGCATATTATGTTCTACTTAAACCGGATCTGAAAACAGTTGAGTAATTTAACGCAAATATTTAGCAGTACGTAAATATATTTTTTATACGATAAAATAATATTCTATATTATGCTTACGTATTAAAATAACGCTATGATAATATATTCCAAAATAAATAACAACTCAAATTTAATTTTGCATATTATTACCATTACTTACATTATACCGTAATATTATGGTCTATATTAGTGGTTGGCTGTATATATTTTAAAGCTATTAATTTGCGATAAAGGTGATACCTATACAAAATATAAGCAATAGCATGCTGTCAAATATTTGCATGATTTTAGTTTATAAGCATGAAGTTATAAGTTTACATATATAAGTTCCATTTACATAAATTTAAATGAAACAATAAAATAGTTATTCGAAAGGAAATTATATCGCTAGAATTCATATCTCTAAATGATTTTAATGAGGTTTATGATTTATAGTTTAGGTGGACATTTCAGAAAATTAATATTTAATTATACAATTATTTCCATTGACATTGTAGATATTTAAACAAATTTGTTAAGTGTTAACAGTCGACCATTTTGACTATCCACAAAATGTATCCCTGTAGATTCATCATTAATATAAATTAAAAGAACATCTAACCTAATAAATTATTAAATTTTTCCAACACACTTCATTTAAAAATAGCAACAATTAATCAAATGAGTTTATGACTACCTACTCCTTGTGGGAGGAAATCAAAATACTCAATACTAAAATTATAAAAAATAGCCCGTAATTAGCTGAATATCATTCAAACACTCAATAAGTAAATGGGCGATAAAACTTTATACTACATTATGTATATTTATAATATTTTCAACACACTCACTGTGGGAGAGGATCAGAATACTCTCACGGTACCTCTACATGGCGCAAGAGACGACAAAATAGGGTTGCGCCAGGTCGACAACCGGTGTAAAATTTTGTCAAACAGCATGAGGTGTTTTAAATAAGACTTTAGCTAACTGTCTCATTTCGGAAGTGCATTGTGACAAGAGATGAGAGGAGGTACCATGCCACCATGGTGCATGATGTTTTCAGATGATTAAGTTTTGGTAAGCGAAAATATGGAAGAAGTTAGTAATAGGTTTTTTGAAACGTTTGAGTAATAGAGAGTGGCATTTGAAGAAAAATAACTAAATATAAGTAGAAGTAAAACGAACTATATATAATATGAGTTTGGATGAACAGAACAAAAATGTTAACGACAATAAGCGGTAACGTAATTGACGAGGTTGAGTTTTAAGTACCTAGGATCTTTTGTACAAAAGAACGATGACTTTGGCAAAGAAATGGATTACTTGATTAAGTGTGGTTGGATAATGTAGTGAGCAGTGTCAGATGTTTTATGCGATAATAGAATTCCAATGAGTCTTAAAATTAAGTCCTACAAAAGTTTGATAAGACCGACTATGTTGTATGATTTAGAGTGTTTGACGGTATAGACAAGAAGATAGAACAGAGAATGAATGTAGCATAAATGAGAATGTTTAGGTGGATAACTGGAATGACGAGAAAAGATAAGGAATGAAAGGTATAAATGGTAGCTTATACCTAGCTTCCATTGTAGACAAAATGAGAGGAAATAATCAGAGAAGGTTTAGGTAGGTCACGAAGAGAGAGGAATCAAAAACAGTAAGAACAGTAAGGAAAAGGGGGAGAAGAAGATCGAAAAATAGGTGATTGAATACGATTGAGAACAATATGAGGACAGTTGGTATATGCGAGGTGGGAGATCGGGTCAAGTGGAAGTTTAGGACAAAGTTAGTGGACCCCAGTAGCAGATTTTCAACATTTATTGAAATTATATCAGTGTCTGGGGGGTCCAGACCCCTTGGACCCCCCTCCCGTAAATCCGCCACTGGCGAACCCCGAAAAGTCGGGATATAAGGGAAGGAGTAAAATAAGTTTTATGACCTACATAGGATTCATAGAATTCATAATAAATTGTATAAAAAATAATGTAATAACTTTATAAAAACACATATCTATTTAAAACTGTTGGGGTTTTATTTGGCACTATGCAATTGTTTTAGCCAAATAGAAGTTCTCAAAAATTTAACACGAGGTGAATTTTAGATAATACTTATAAAACGCTTCAAGTTTTAACAAACATCGCCGCATTTCAAAATATGTTTAACCGAACTTTGCTCAGAATCGTTTTTCTTTAGTATTAATTGATCGATGTTTACATACAACAAATAACTACGTATTCATCGTTGCTCAACTTCCCACCTTTAATAATGATATACCCACCAGCAGTATCGTTTTTTTTATATATATATATATTCATATTATAATAATTTTCAAATATATCCAGGAACATTTCCTATACTAATTTTCATATTTCTTATATAATAACAATATTATTAGACAAATAATATTTATTAGTAGTAAATTCAGAGATATCTTTAATGGTCTAATCTCTATAACCCTATAACCAAAACAATAATATTAAATAAAGAGATACCTTTAAAATCATCATTAAATCATAATTACCTATATAGACCGTTATTGACTTTGAGGGTGTAACGCACGTATTTATGTAGCTTTCCATAAATATTATATAAACAAAAATTCAGGCCATAGACAGTCAACGTGACCATTATCAATAAGGGATAATCAATGGCCGAGATGAGATAACGCGGAATAATTTTAAGGGTTCTATGTATCAACCTTTGAGGAGTCCTATATATATATATATATAAACGATATATATTTGATTAACCCTAAATGGCCCAAATAACTGCTAGAATAAATTAAGCATATTCTTCCATAGATACTTTCTACAATATTAAAATGTTATCTATACTGCAGTCTATACTATTCTATTCTATGTTATAAGCCTATAATTTACAAATGAAAAATTTAGGTAATTATACCTAAATATTTCTTCAATAACGTTAAATATATATACATATATATATATTAGATTCTGAGCGAAGCTAGGAATAGATAAATAGATAGATAAAGTTTTAGAGATATGATACGATAGCAATATTGCTCGACTATAATGAGTTAACATTTTTTTTTTTTTTTTTTAATATTATATGGATAAAATCTTTTGGGCTTTATATAAATACTCATAATGTTAATACAGGGGTCCCAAAAATTTGATATTAATTCGATATAAAAATACCAGAAGTCCTACAGTCACTGTTTTTTTTTTCGTAAACAGTATAGTCATGTGGAAGATTTCTTAATTTTATTCAAAAATTTTACCTAGTGAAAATTTCTTAAAATCTCTTGTGTATAAGAATTATTTTCTTTATTTTAACGATAGGCCAGTTAAAAATATTTTGGGAGTCCGAAGGGTTATAATTATGTTATTATGATAATATACCTATAGAATAAGATAAATTTCATTGTTGATTCTTTAAAAACGTTTTTAGTCGATATAAGGTTGAAGGCGTTTTGTGGCCTTCAATTTTCGCAGTTATAATATGTAGAAAAGGTATTCAGTTTTTTCAATAGAATATATTGCGTGCCTAGCTAAAATATATTAATCTAAGTTATTTATATATATATATATATATTTTTTTTTTTATTGATTCAATACTTTTTTTGGAATTTTGCTGACAGACGAGCATATTTTAGTTGAATCTGAAATTTCATAATGGGCCATGGTCCAGATGCTCATCCCTATACTGATTCTAAACCATCAAAATGTAGGAAATCTCAATGCCTTAATACATATATATATATTGGACAAATATCTGTCTACATAGTACGATTACACGGTTAAAGTAATACATAATTACACTAATAATTACGAAGACAATAGTAGTTTTCTCTTTAACAGTTAGGTAATAATATTATGTATTTCATTTTAAATAGGCAATTTCAAATCTGAAATACCGACGTTGGTATAGAGCGATATAATTAAGTTACCACTCTGAACGATCGATGACTTACGATTTGTAAGGGACAAAGGAAGTATTCTGAAGTGAATGTAAATTTGAATTTATTAAACAATTCATTTAAATCTAAAATAAGCACGTTCGCTGGGTATACACAAATTTAAAATAGTCAACGTACGAGGATATATTATACCGTATTACGTCCTGAACACGGCTCTGGAGATAATCAGATTCAGTGGCATCTGGCCCATAGGCGTGCGCAGACTTTTTTCACAAGGGATGCCAGTAGGTATACTTCAAAATAGATGAATTTTTAACCACTTTCATAAAGATACAAATCTGAATTTTTTTTCAAAATTATTTTTACTCAACTATAAAGTTTACAACAATAGTCAATATGCTCTAGTAAAAATTATGAAAATATTCATAATTGTCATACGAATAATGTTATCAGACTGTTCTACGGTTATCTGCAGCAACTCTGCAAAGCACCGTGAATGGTTACGTGACTAACGTCCATGTGATATCCCAATTCCCAAATCCCATTATCACTAAAATGCGCTTGATAAAAATCACAATTAAAAATATTATCTATAGCCATGATGAAAATTAAAAAATGTCAACATTTCTTAAGAGGACGTTATACTCTCATCTACTGTCTTAGTTCAGCTACCGTGTAAGATACAAAAACAATGCTTAGTAAAATTAGCTTAATTTTGATTTTAGAGTAAAAGTACCTGTTATAAAATTCGTCATCGGTGTTTTTTGAATTATGAATTATTAAAAAAGTTACAATTATTTAAAAAAGCAAAAAAATAAAGGTTTTTTATCTTTTATATCGAGCTGTATATTTTGAATAGTACAAAAAACCCCTTGGTATTCCCTCTGAAATACTTTTCTCTATAAATTTCATAATAGGTACTTTCATTCTAAAATCAAAATTAAGCTAGTTTTACTAAGCATTGTTTTTGTATTTTACCCGATAGTAGGACAGATAGTAAATAGGGGTATAACGTCCTATTACCTGATTACTACAACAGTTTATAACAAGGTTTATAAAATGCCTCACTAAATAGTAAAGAACAAAAAACTGCTCGCAAACCGCAGGGAACGCCATGACATACCCGGCATCCTCCCTGCGCACGACTTTATGGCATCTATAAGGGAAAAGAGGTTGGTGTTATGTACCTCCTCGCATTGGCTTAAAATACGAGTACTCAGTAAATTTGTTTCAGCCACAATATTATACAAGAGGGAAAAAACTAGATTTATCGAATATAAATTTGAATTTCTAGATCCAGCTAGACTAGATACAGTCCTATCGTCGGATTAGGCATCTTATAGAATTGTTCGATCTAAGATGATGGGTTTTAGTAACGATCTGTATTTCTCCCTTTGTACTCGGCCGAACGAGGTAAAATTATCAATATTTAATTCGTCTCTTCTAACAAACTGTTAATTCACGACTGTATACAATCTATTATTTGTTTGAAAATTTACGCTTCGCACGGGTCGACTAGAATAATTATTATCTTATCGCAGTAAGTACGATTTATCGAGCGCGAACCGCGCACGATTGTTATTATCTATTTATACTAACGGCATGCTAGGCAGTGAAAATTCCCGGGCACCAGTGGCGTGTGCGCGCGGTATAAATACGATAACAATATTGACGGCGATTATCTCGTTGCACTTACCCGGTCATATTGATGGGTGAACGGCGCGAAATGATGGTGCGGCGCTCTGGTCGGCGGAGCGGCCGAGCCCGAAGACCTCTGGTACAAATACGGATAATACGCCTGATACATAACCTCTGTGCAGCTCATAGTCCGCACTGGACGCGCACCCGGCACATTTAGAACCGTACGGATTGAAAACGACGCGTGCACGCGACTGCCGAGCGTTAAAAAGAAAAAAAAAATCGAACACAAAACAACGGATGAGAATACCGCGACGCGTAGAAAAAAAAACAAAAACAAAACAACAGTACTGGTTTTTTCTCCGCGGTATACCCTATATAAAATAATATTAATATATGGGTACGACTTTTACTTGTTATAGATATTATCCTACGATTCCGGACCGATGTTGCGTTAACGGCGGCGGCACAGTTCGTCGCGCGGCGCTAAATCCGAACGGAAAATATTGTAAAATGCGCTACGGGTGTTCTGACCCGCCGTCAACAAGGGTGGGCGAGAACGATAAACGCGTACTTGGGACCGCGTAGACTTAATATGCGACGGCACACGGTACGGTATTTACGATAGCGGCGCGCGAGTACGCGGGTACGTAGGTATTATATTATTACAGAAGAGGACGATAAAAAAAAAAAAAAACACAAGCAATATTTATTATGCGGCACGAGACGGTACAATGCGTGTACGTACGTTTGTGCGTGCGCGAGGGGACTGCGGCGGCACGCGTTTCCGTCGTCGCCTCGTGCGCCGCGGCGGACCGCCGCCGAAAGGCTTGGTTTGCCGGTACCTCCGGATACGCCCACCGCGGCCAATCGGAGCCCGGTGCCGCCGGGTCGGTCGGTCGGTCGGTCGGTCGGTGTGTCGGTCGGACCCGTCGTCGTCGTCGTCGTCGGGGTACCGGGCAAGGTCGCTCCGCAAACCGCCCTCCGACCCGCCGCCGCGTCCGATCCCGCGGCGAGGTGTATTACTTAATATATAATATTATCATTATTATTATTATTATTATTATTAGACGACGGCGACGACGACGAAACGTCCATAGCCGCCGTCACGTCCCGTATTGCGTGTGTCATACACCTATTTCAACTGTCCGGCGTAGGTGCGAGCGGTATACTACAACGATAAATAATAAATACAATATCGGTGTGCCTCGATAATTTCCGGATAAAATTCGCATCGGGCGGTATTGGCGTACTGGCGACGGAATCCGTTGACACCAGTGACGTATATTTACGGACGGCGATACGACCGATACATCATCCCGTTCCCCCGAGCCTTTTCTTTTTTTTAGATTTAAGCTTTTCGCCTGCCTCTTTACAACACGTGGCTTCTAAAAAATATAGATGTCGTCCCCCTCGAAGTCGTATAATATCAGATAAATGTAAATCAAATGTATCTAACCTATGGATCCATGATGAATATACTCTTAGATACCTACCCTTTACAAAATGTGTACTCGATGCTGCAAAACAAAAAAAAAAAAAAATGGCACGATAACGATAGATAGATATAAATTAAATTCCCGTCAAATCCTACCTTCCCGATTTCTCACCTACAACTGCAGTGACCAACCTATATCGCGCAAATTATGTCCGTCTTTTTATGTTACAAATAGATACACAAAAACTCAAAAGTTTTCTTTTCTACCAGAAATTTTGCTCCAATTTATAATGATAGACATTTTTCTGAAATGAAATTTCGCTGGGGAGGTACTTTAGAGAGGTCGTTTTTCGATTTTCTCAAGAATTTTCCCATCAAATGTAAAAATATTAAACAAATATTATTAAAGAAAATATTTAATGCCTACATAATTATTTTACCATAATATGATATAAATATTGTTGATAAGGCATCACTATAAACTGAACTCCGCTCAGAATCGTTTTTCGTTAGTAATAGTTTATTGTTAGTTACAGATATACATTAAATTCCCTTCTATATCCTACCTTCTCAGCTTCTCACCTACAACAGTGACTGCGCCAACGTGCGAAGTATGTCCGTCTTTTTTAAGAAGTAATATCGCACATTATATTAAAGGTAAGATTAGATAATATTATGGTTAAAAGTAATAAATTGTTTAATTTTGTTCAGACATTTTTTATTAAAAAGATATACCCTATAATACATTTTATTGAAAGTCTATTTTATACTTAATTAATGAGGACAGTCTACTGGTCTTTCAAGATGTTCTGAAAGATCTGTAGATTTAAACAGAAAATTACAGTTGACTTATCAATTATTATTACTATACTATTTTATTATAAATAATAATATAATCAACTGTATATCAATTATAATTATTATGTTATGTATTTATGTTGAGTGAATGTTATTTTATACTTAATTATAATATAATTGACAAAATAATGAATAAACTTAAATATGGTTTCGAGAAAAAAAAATTGATAGCCTCTGCAGAATTGGTGGTCGGGTATTATTATCTCTCAAAAATAAAAAATAGGTGTAAGTGTGTAAACAATAAAAATATAATATTGAAATACACAGGGCAATACATTTGTGCGGTCAGAACTTGAAAAGAGAAATCTGTATATTTCGCTGATGATTCTGAATCTGGTCTTAGATTTGTAAAATTCACAATTTTTTTCCGAGATAATCAGTGATTTGTAAAAATTCAAAAATTATAGTTTAATTCTAGTTAAAAAAAAAAAATGTTTCCCCTTAAAATTAATTAATTCTTTAGTTAAAATTTGTGCATAATTTGGAACCGATCTGTCAAGTTAAACCTGTTTTTCTAGGCTTCTAAAAATGAGTATAATAGTTTTTTTTTATCAAAAAACTAATATATCATGTATATTTTATAGCCCAAGGAGCTAATATGAGCATTAAATTACATTATTTACATAGATATTCGGACAAATTTCCTGATAACTTAGGTGACTCTAGCGAGGAAAAAGGACAAAGGTTTCATTAAGATATAACAAGGACTATAAAAAAAGTTATCAAGGACAATAATTGACCTATCTAATTTTAGGGTAGTCATATAATAGCCGACAATTCTTGGACCACACAAAGGGAATAGAGATTGTTGAAACTAAACATACAGATGGAAATAATTTAGAAAAAGTTGTTTATAATTAATGTTAATAAAAAAAAATACAGTACCTAAATTGATAGAAAATTTTTAAGAATTTCACATATTTTTTATTGACGGCAATTATATCAACTCATAATAGCGTAGCAAACAATGATGATATTTCAAAAATTCTCATAAGCTTTGCTTTTTAATGGTTGTAATTGTGAATTAAAATTTAAAAAAAAGCTATAGTAAAAAGTTTTTTGATAAATAACTATCAAACTTAATTTTAAAGCACTGGAAAAACAGATTAAAATTGACATATAAACCCCAAATTTTGCACAACTTTAATAGCACAAACATTTTGTATTAATAATAATTATTTTTTTTTTCTTAGAATTTAACTACCTACCTATGTAATTTTTGATTTTTTACGAATAAATGATTATCTCAAATACAAAAGTAAATCGTACAAATCTTAGACCAGATTCAAAATCAGCAACAAAATTCACTATAAAATGAAATTTCTGACCGCAAATGTTTTTTGTTGTCCAATGTTGTCAAAGTCCGCCAAACCCGGTCTTTTTAATTGTTTTACCATAACATAACATATATATATATATATATATTGTTGACAAAGCATCATTATTAACTGAATTCCCGTCAGAATCGTTTTAGTTTGACATTTTCAAAAGTAAAATATATATTTCATATTTTAAAATAAATTAATAACATTGTATTAGGTAGAAACATTATTTAGTAAATAAATTGGTTATTAATATCAGAAACGCCAAAAACACAAACTGAATATGACAGTGTTGGATAATTGTTGCTCGCACATGGTAGTTAATAATACTTATATTATGACATATTGATTATTCGACTATGAATATATTACCACATTTAAAAATTTATTTTAAAAGTGGATTTTTACGCTGTTGAATGGTGAAAAAAAAGCATTTTCTGAATTTTTGTTTATTGACTGATAATGATGATAATATTAATGCATTGTATCTATACAAATATAGTTTGTATATTAGTTCCCTATACATATAGGCAGTGGCATGCCAAAATGTTTTATTGAGGCAGTTGTCTCATAACTAAAATGGATGGGCCGACCAAATATGTTGAATGTTGATTAAGATTTTTGACTAGTTCAGAGATTAGAGATGCCTTTAATTTTGTATATTATATTATTAATATAAGTATCTACAGTATTACGAATAAAATAGCTTACCTATATTATGTAGTCAACATAGCTAAATAGTTGTTGCTGTAATTTTGTGTAGTACGTGTAAAAATCCATGTTTTAATTTGGTGGGTCTGAATTTTTTTGTTTTGCCTCAAGTATGAAAAATATTCAGCGCATATATGTCTGAAAAAGTGAAAAAGTCGCTTATTTAATTATTAATCACTACAACATAATATTATACTTACCATCATACAGTAAAGTGTTTTTTTTTATTAATTACTTACTCATTGTTTTAATATTTTAATTTTTATAATTTTCAGTTTAGGTATTCTCGATGCTTACAAAATCTTCTTCCGTTTAGAATTTTCATAATATTCGTTTAGTTCGTTCACAATTTCTTCAGTTGATAAATCTTGGAGATATGTTTCATTTGCAATAAAAACAAAGTAAGCAGATATGCCCATAAATTAAATATATAATTTTCATTAAATCTATGATACCAAATTCACATTAAATTTATGATAAATTGTAATAATACTGAAAAATAAATACAAACTTCAAAAGTCAGAAATTATTATGTTTTTTATGAACATAAATATGTATTAAAATGTTGTAAATTAGCTTTAATTAAATTAATTCAAAAGTCTGAATATACAGACGTACCTAATAGTAGTTGCGTATTCAGTTAAACCAAAATTTATATGTGAGGTGTTGCGGTTGCAATACTTGTTTTGATCTTAAGTCGGGAGAAATGTTTAGAGGCTAATCTATTGGCGTCATCAACACAATTTTAGATAGAATGTTTGCGTGATAAAGAGACAAAATAGTCATGCGATTTTACCATGATCCACAGATACATAAAATTGAGCAAAAAATTTTAAGCACCTGAATTATATACCCGTAGATTTTACTAACGTACAACGCTCTCTAGTAGTCAGTCATACTATAACGTATACGTGAGCAATTTAGAGATACATTATAACATAGCTAAATAACTTATAATTTAGCCAAAATAACCGATAAAGTTACCTATTTCTATAATACTCGGTGAATAGCACTCGTTTGAAAAATTATTTAATTATAGTACTGTTTTTGAAACCCGTCCCTGTCGCATATTAACATACTGAACACGTGAAATAAAATACTATCAGACGTGATTTTGCACACAAAATTGGGATTCATAATCACTTTGTCTGGAGCAACAATATCACAATAAAATTAAATAAAGTAGTATTTAGTACTCACATATTACAAATATAAAATGTATAGGTAGGTATAGAAAGAATCTAGAAGAAAATCGACACAGAAAAAATAAATATTATTACCTACTATTTAAAAATAATACAGCACCCCGAAAATAAAAAACTGCTTTTAAAATACATTGCCATATGACGGAAGATATTTGATATTTTGATTAACAGCCTACAATTAACAATTAACATTTGTGATTTCATAGTAAAATATATTTGACGTTTTTTTACTTTGTCGATTTTTATCGATCACCTACAGAAGTTAGACTTTCGGTCTGTTATTATTATTAATCATTCTTATAACTCTATGAGCCTATGCAACTCACCAACCAATTTACACTAACAAGTATTGCTCTTATTATTGTCTAGGATCACTTAGGTGGCGCACTCTAGCAGTCATTTTTATTTTAATAATTTATTACTTATACAAAGGTAGAATATAGACACGATAGGTAAACATTTTTTCTTTAGCATGGAATTTAACATTTTAAGAAGTATAGGCATAATTCCATTTTTTTAATATGCCTAAATATTAATGAAATTCAAATATTTTTTTAATTTATAATTAAAAATATTTAAAAAAAACCTTTTTAGATAAAATTATCAATCTGAATGAATTAAATCTCATTAAATTTAAAATAGGTACTCTATGTAAGTGAAATTAACTAACTGAGTAATAAGTATGTTTATATGTGCAATATGTAATAGGTGTGTAAGTGTTAACATTGTTATATGTTAAATATTATTATTTTAGAAGTACAAAAACTATTGTACAACTAATTATATACCTATGCAACAATACTAGTAGGTGCATAAACTCACTGTTGTTATTCTATTAGATTTTATATCTATAATGTCTTATTTTTTTCAAAAATTCTTTGGAAAAATGTGATAGATATATTCTATCCCCAATTTTTAAAACTTTACATAAAGCCACTCGCTAACTTTCCAGATGATTTTGTGTTGCACGAAATTAATGTACTTCAGTAATTTTACAATTATATATACATCAATTTCGAGTCATTTTAATAAATACCTAGGAAAATTATATTTTGAAAATAAAAAAAAATATTTAAACAAAACAAAATAAGTAAAGTTAGTATTTAATTACTTTTGGACTTTTAAAAGAACAATGCGCCAGTGCGGGTCTTTATATTGTGTATTTTGGCGTTATTTAATAATCATAATATTAACAATATCAGATTATTATGAGTCAAATAATGCTGATAATGGTCAATGGATTGTTAAACCACAGTCCTTACTCTATATTAAATCTTTTCAGTCAACAATCAATCATCAAAATAATAATATTATGATGAATTATGATACTACCAAAGCGGTCCCCGACAATAAGAGCATTACATCCGGGCATTAGTTGCCATACCTAATAATCTTAGACCGTGTGTTCTCTTTAAATACCATTATATCACAGGATAATTTCATTTTATTTGTGATTATACCGTTGCACGGATTAAGTTATACTGTACTGGACACTATGCTACCATAGTTACTGGACTATAATATTGAACAGAAAATACAATTTTAAATAGACTTCAATGATTACTTTACCTCTTAAGGTTTTTCTCATAGTCTATTTCTTACATATTTAACTAAATGAGAGCATCAGAAAACATATAAAGTGTTAGAGTATCATTCATTGGGTGAATAATGTAGTTTTATGAATTTTATTACCAGTAAATACCAATTCGGTCCAAATTTTTCTGTTCATCTGAATTCAGTCCCATCAATAATTCTAGCACCAATTTTCTCTAGTAGTGATATTGCTTTTATGACTAACTGAGCAAATACAATACCTAAAATTGAATTCAATCAAATATAAATATAATTAAAATAAGGCCTATCGACCGCTGCCGTATACTTGTATGGATGATAACGTTTAATCACGAGTGTTAAATTTTCTGGCGGTTGAACCGCTCTGTCTGTAAACATCAGCCTTATGCAACTCGATGAGATTAACATGCAATCATCCGTGATTTTATTGGGGAACTCTAATATACTAGTACTGCCATCTATCAACAATGTATGACGATCTATAAGTTTAATGTCAATGATATTATCTAATAATAAATAATTACACAATCTATTTAAATTATTTTTTTAGAATTAGATCTTTGACACGATTATATGACGTGGACTAAAAGTAGCAAAGTCTAAAACAACAAACAACTGGAGTTTTTACTATATAAGTAAAAAATAAAGAACATAATAACTTACATTTTGAATAGTATAGGTATCGTTTGAGTTAAATTACTTAACTATACAGGTAATTTTGTTTTTATAAGTTTATAACTTTTGGCGAAATATTTGTTCATGATTTAAATTTAGGCGGAGAGATAAATGTATTGGTTTTACAATATTACAGCTATAAAATGAGCTTAATCAATAACAATTACAAACATTAATCCGCTAAATAGTGACACGTGTGCATCACTATTCCCTGTCCGTTCATTAGGAATACGGATTTCATTACCAAGTTGCCAGTCCTAATAATTTAAGACCGAGGTAAGCATGAAGACCATGATTTCGGTTATAGAATAAAGATAAGATGAAACTATTCCCGAAAAGTTATAATGTCCTTGGAAATTGTCCATTATTTCCAACAAAATGATCAGACTGTAGTTCGTGGAACAGCTGTTTATACACTATCATTTTTTTATCAATATCAACATCTATACTTACTGGACAGAGGTCATTTTACGATTTTCTAAACTGTAATTTTACATTTTTACCACATTATTTGAGTTTTTTCGTAGACGTTACATTCAAAAAAAACTGTAAGTATAATATTGTTATAAGCAATTAGCCTTAGAAAGAAAACATAAATTGTCATTATTAATTTTAGTAATAATGGCATTATTCGTACGATCCACCAAATTAGCCGCCCGGCTTAACCAAGGAATGACTAAATGTTTTTCAAGAAATTACGCTGATCAAATGAGCTTTACATTTGCTGCTGCCAATCAAGTAAAGTTCAATACATTAATTTTTATTTTGTTTCTATAATCAATTTATCTGGTTGTGTATACTATTTGATTTACTTTATTTTATAACCTAGATGAAAAATTTTAATTTTTCTAGATTTTTTATGCCGAAAAAAATGTTAAGCAAGTAGATGTTCCGTCTTTCAGTGGTTCCTTTGGTATCTTACCTAATCATGTACCAACATTGGCCGTTCTCCGCCCTGGTGTTGTTACTGTATATGAAGAAGAAGGAATTTCAAAAAAAATATTTGTCTCTAGCGGAACGGTAATTAATCATCTGCATTTAATTTATTAGTAATTACTAATGGAAATGTGTTGTTTTTAGATAACTGTAAATGAAGACTCTAGTGTACAAGTTTTGGCTGAAGAAGCACACCCTATTGAAGACATTGATGGATCAGCCGCCCGTCAAGTACTACAAGAGGCCCAGAGTCAATTATCTACTGCTTCAGGTGATGTTGCCAAAGCAGAAGCCGCAATTGCTGTTGAAGTAGCTGAAGCATTGGTTTTAGCAGTAGGAAACTAATAAATTAACGTAAACTGTATTATTTTAGTGTGAAAATTTGTTTCAGAATTTTCTATTACACAAATTAGTTTTATAAAATTAAATTTACAATTTTACATGCTCCATTTCTCTGTTTGATTTGTGTAAGTTTCAATTTGTTATTATTCGCATCTCATAAAGTTTCCAATAATAAAACAATTCCAATGAGTATAATATGTGTTAGTAATATATAATTTTAGTTTGATCAACAATTATCATATTATTGATTTCAAATAAAAATATCACTATAGAAAATATTATTAAATTTATGATGTAAAACACATTTTTCAAAACATTAGGCAACCTAATTAGGCAAACCTTGTTTAGGTTAATTCACTTTTTCATTACTATGAAAATTGTTTCAATATGGATAACACTCAAAAATCTAATTGGAATCTTCCGAGACCATAAGTTGGGTGTTTGATAAGCCAAAATTTCAATGAATTTATGTTATTTAAAACAGTTGTTATAATTTATTGATACAAATCCAAACAATCTCGGTAACTATGTACAAACAATATTAAATCTCCAATAAAAAAATCTATTTTTATTAATAGAATTACATTAGGAACACCAGTAATATTTATAAAGAATGTAATGTATGTTCTTTAAAATTGTGCAGTATTCACATATACGGCCTAGAAGGAACTATATAAATCTTATATTAGCTTTCAGTGCACATAAATATAATCAGGTATAAGAGAATGCTTTTAAATTTGCTAACTTGAAGTTGTTCTGTGTGATATAATTAATTATATCATGATGCACAGTAAATTACAATTGTAAAATTAATATATTTTCACATATTCAAATAAAATGGGAGTAATTATTATAATAAATAATAATTGAAATTCGGGAATAGGATAATGTAAGCATTTTAATAATTATTGTCATACTTTCATAAATCATAATATTGAATATATTATTATAGTAGTCTGATGCAGTTGTTTTGTGAAGGTTAAGTAATAATAATTTATAATATTTATTACATATTTTCATTATAGATAGGTTCATTAGAAAATATGGTAAAACATATTGCAATTATATATTGTAAATACTCATTAAAAATAAATCAAATCAAAAATTAAAAAACCAATTTTTTCTTAAAAATAAAAACAGCAGTTTATTTTTTTAGTATGTAGCATAATATGTTGTATTTAATAATTAATTGAATATGTAGTTATTAATATCTAAAATAATTAATCCAGACTAGGATAAAATGAACTATTTTATTAATATAGGCATGGTATGATATAATAAAGGCATTTATTAATAAATTAGATAATAAAACGAATAGGTGTATAATTGAAAAAATGTCTACAAAACATAAACTATTGTATTGAAGCATTAATTTATTTTTTTATTCAAAACTATATGTACCAGAAATAAAATCAGAAAATACTATTCTCGTTAGTAATTGTTTTATTTGAAAACATTTTTAACCACACTTACTACTACATCGCAGAATATATCTTAATTTGTGTGAAAATATAACAATTGGTACATTCAAATTAATATATTGAATGTATTGAAAATATTGAATATATTGAAAATATAACATGAATGTAGTGAAGTAAAAATAAAAATAAATACAAAATAATTGTAAATTTAATCTTAAAGAAAAAAAAAATGTATGTAGTATGTACTGTGTGTATAAGTTTAAATAATGTCTAACTTAATCTAAACTTTGAAATTTTTTTTTTTGATCAAATTTTCTTTTTTTTGGTTTCAGTATTACATATTTGAAAAGATTTACATCCTGGTACGATGCATCTGTATTCTGTCTCATTTAGTTTGTTTAATATTCATAAAACTAAATTTTCATACAATTTCAATTTTAATGTTCAACTGTTCTGTATTGTTTTTATCAGTTGTTGCAATATTGTTGGGTGCACACATATGGGGTGCTCATAGCGAAATTTCTATGTATGGCAACAATAACCGAATCATAATTTTTTATGGACAGGATAGAAGAGTGCAGTTCTAGTCTTTGATTGATTATTATTATCAAGGATCGTTTTTAAAGCACTAAAAATAACTTAAAATATAATATTCTATAAAAACCTAAAAAATAGCAAGAGATACCTAAGTTTTTTTTATTGTTTTTTTAAATTTTTTCTTTTGTTAACATAGTAAAAAACTTGAAATACATAAGACAGAATATTCTAGACAAAAATATATAAATACAACCAATAAGAAGTTATTTATGAAAAATATAAAATAAATTGTTATATATTGTTTATTAGCAAAATATAGCACCTAAACTTGAAATAGAAATACAAATCTAAAATATTTCAAATATGTAAAAAAACAGCAGTATAAAATTTCATATTTGAAACCTGAGTTGTAAAAAACAAATTTATACCTTACTTTGTCATCTTATATCTGAATCTTGTAATAATTAGTAAATGCTATAGAAACTTCTTGAAGAAATATTTGTTGTGTCTTATGTTTGCAAGACGTAATTATCAAACATTAACAAAAGAATTATACTCTTTCATAAGGTCTTGTAATTAAAGTGTATTGGCTTTGGCCTTCTTGTTGGATTTCTTTAGGTGCAGTAATAAAGTTTCACAATATGAATAAATGAGTTAAAATTGTAGGTTGTTAATTCTCAGAGAAGGGGACATGTAAAAAGTGATTGTATAAAGTTGAAACGAAAATAATAAGGAAATGTAAACAAAAATAATGTGAATTATGTCATAGAGTACTGAGAAATTTGATTTGATACATCAAAGAGAATGTTTAAGATTTAATTTGACTGAATATATCAGAGTATTGGAGGAGGAGGAGATGACCCATACATTTAGGAGATTGAAAGACTCAAGATTACTATAAGAGTGTATATTTGAGTGGTTGCATAAAGTAATTTGAATTGTATTGATGGTATCTAATTGTATGAAACAATACCCAATATGCTTTTTTTTTGATTCAATAATTATTAATCCTTTCAGAAAATATAAGCAGGTACTTTAGTCGACAAAGTGATTGATAGGTATAGTAATTGTATTCCTATTTAATTGAAAACCCATAATTTATTTAATAATAGTAAATAAGTGTGATATCTGTTGACAATATAACATATTATACTTTTATTGTCTTCCGTATTCATATTAGATTTCATTGCACAGTCATTTGTATTAAGTTGTACGTCCGAATAAGTGCATTAATTATATTTTCTAAAAAATTGTCAACAAATCTGGAGATTGTAGAGTGTCATTAACTTTTCAGAAAGAGATTAAAAATGTGTGATTATATTCACTGAAAACTAGGTAAGTATTACATTATTTTTAAATAATGATTTATTATGATTTTTAATAATTTGTTCCAATGCAAAAACAATCATCGATTTTTGAACTGTTGTTAATGAACACGTTCATAAAGGCGAGATATTACTATTGTATAAAATATAATCGATGGTATTATTTACCTATACAAATATTGACGTATAATTTTTATTTGTACATCTTGTAAGTTATAAAACAAAAATTAATAACAAGTTAAATATGTATTATACCAAAA
Organism: Cinara cedri; assembly: GCA_902439185.1. Classification (NCBI taxonomy): domain Eukaryota; kingdom Metazoa; phylum Arthropoda; class Insecta; order Hemiptera; family Aphididae; genus Cinara; species Cinara cedri. Next base: position 383,651 of record CABPRJ010001901.1, on the reverse strand, counting down.
TAAAAAAAAATATATATGCATTTGGTTAAAATCAGTGATTGAACATAAAATTTTTTTATAAAATACACTAAAAATAAATACCTATAGAAATAATAATAAAAAGACGTCCTCAGATAATGGAGACAGGTGTAGCCACTATTATAGGTAATTTAATGTATATCTGTAAGCAACACTAAACCATTGTTAAACGATTCTGATCGCATTTTAGTTGATATTGATGCTTTGTTAACAAAATGTATGTTATATTATGGTAAAATAATTAAACAGGCATTTTGTATTTTCTTTAATAATATTTGTTTAATGATGTACCGATTTTCCCGTTTTTCCAAGACTTTCACGACTTTTCCAATTTATTGGAAAAATTAAAAAATTATCTCCCAAAAGTACCTTCCCAGTCAAACTTTCAGAAAAAGTATTATCATTTTAAATCGGAGCGAAATTGCTGGTAGAAAAGTTGCACATAGAAAAAAAGGCTATAATATTTTTTTACTAATACCTACATTTCGTACATTTTCTGTTTTTCCAAAATTTTATCCCGGTTTTTCCCAGATATTATGAAAACCGCTTGAAAAATCAAAAAATGACCTCCCTAAATTATTAAGTTTACTTTCATAAAATAAGCTACACTTAATACATCGGAGCAAGATTTCTGTTAGAAAAGTTTGCTCAACAAATCGAGGGGTATTTTTCGATTAAAATAGTCCAAGGGAGTGATGGCTTGGGTCTCTACGTACTTCCAAAATTGTTTTTGAAACACGGGTTCGAACTCGCGAACCCTAAAATGTAAACAGGTAGACAATAATGAAACAGACAATATTTAGTTATTTAACATAACATATAATATATGTATAATATCGTAAATTTAAAAAGCTATAATTTCGAAACTTAGTCAGTCCGCTTAATTCTGACTTCACCATCATTCTTAAATCGGCAATACACATATGTTCCAAAAAAAAAAAATTGAAAAATTAGATTTTTTCCAGATAATTTTTTACTCAACGATTTGATATTAAAATTCCTTTATAAAAAAAATACTACATTAAATTTAAATTTTCTTTTTTTGACCACAAAGTAAGATTCTTAATGAACCTTCTGTTAAATTTTTAAGCATTTCTATTAAGTCTAACAATTTTACCATAATGTACAGAATAAAAATTACGTACAAAACTCGCAGAATTAAAATGTTTATAAACAACTTAAAAATGGATTAAATTTTTTGAAAATTTTACCACGTCTAGAAAAGGCAAATATAAGTTTTCTATTCAAATTTAATAAAACAACGAATATTTTTAATTGAATTACGACAAATAACAAAATTAAAAAATAATAAAAGCATTATTTTCGTAAATTTCCTGTTTTTCATGTTTTATCCTGGTTTTTCCCAGATATTATGAAAACCGCTTATAAAATTAAAAAATAATCTCACATAAGTACCATCAGGACAACATTCCCTTTCAGAAATAATGCCACGCGTACATATCTGAATAAGATTTCTGGTAGAATTTTTGTACACAGTATAAAAAAAAAAAAGAAAAAATGTAAACATCTTAATAAAATCAATACATTCTTTGCTACACTCAGAATCAAAAATATATGTAGGTATAAAGTATATGAGTACCTACATGAAAATGGATTTTTGTAGATACATTCTATTACTAAATGTATTGATTTATTTGAAGTTGGTGAAATCGGGAAAGTATTTAATTGAAAATGGTAATCATAGTTTCGTTTTTCTTGACAGATTCATAGTGTTTTATTAAGTTCAATGACTCCATTATCTTTATCATCTGTGATTCTATGATGGACATTTTTATTTTTGAACTAAACAAACCTATCTGTTTGGACCAAAGAGAGTCTAAGTTAATTAGATGATTATACATTTAGCATATTCGAAGTGTTAAAGGCATATGTTACACCATAGGTTGTAAATAATGTTGTATGTTTATTAGTTTTATTCATTGGAATGACCATTATAATACTGTCAATTTTTATTAAAGTCCATTCGTTTGGTGAATGTTACAGAAAATGTTCTAAAGTACCTACTTATATTAATTAATATAAAATAGAAACGTATTCCTTGGTTATTTAAGGATAACATTAAAATTCTGGAACTATATAACCACTAAAAATACATAACTTAATTAATTAGTTTAGAACCTTATAAATGTAAAAAAATATTAAATGTCTGTATATATAATAAAATAATTGTAATGATAATTTTGATTTTTACGTTTTCTTGCTTATTATATTTATATTTATTTTTAATTAGAAATAAGCACTATAATAATGTTTATTGTACAAAATTACTATAGTTAAGCTTTTTTTTTTTTTTTATTGCTTCCTATTTAATAAAGTGAAAATTATAATTAATATCGTTGTATAATGTTATTATGTTCGTGACAAGTTATTTATTTAGCATCAAATTAGAAATTAAAACTTCATCCATTAAATTATTTTATGGACATATTTAGACAATTAAAATGTCTAGGATATTATTATAAATGTTTTTGTGCGTGCGTACCTGCGTCAGCATTTATAATCCAATCGCCATTGGTGGGAGTTATTGTAAACGACCTTACATCAATCCAAATAATTATACCCTCTTTGATGACTTTTAAAATTACATTTTTACATGATATTGATCAAAGAACATAGTAATAACTCCTTATCCTTATATTATGATGACTGATTTGTGGTCGGTTGTTTTTCGGTAACCTATTTCAAATTATTTTCCTTAAGAATAATATGATATTTAGAAATAGGAACTGTAGGAGATATTATATGAATAGTTTTATTATGTATTTATTTAGTGTATATGGTATATATTATACGCCCCATCAAAATTTAAAAAAAAAATAATAATAAATCAAATCAAAACTGATACAGTACAGCGTGTTATCAAGTAATCTATTCTCGGAATAAATATATGTATATTTATTTTTATTTAAGTTTTTGAGGAAAAACTTGACGTATTAATTATAAATTTGACTTTTTTTACGATCCGGCTTTTAAATTACCAATTCCCACAGTCACGTTGGGTAGAGAAGACGAATTCACAGATTATTCACGTTTCTTGTTTGCTACATCTCCTCCCATTGATATAAATCCTAGGCACGTCATTAGTAAATTGAATACAATTTTTTCTAAATCGATCCATTATGACTCCGGAACAACAGATAGTCGAGTTCGATTCGCTCAGTTGGCTCTTACGTAAATAATTTTGAAATAACGTCGACAAAACAGACGGCTAAATGTGAAAATTCGAAATGATCGTTTGGCGTTCAGATACAATCCTACAGTCGTTTAGATATGGTGTGGATGTATCGGTCGACTTTGGAACAATGAGCACTGTTCACAGTTCGCCAACATTGCAATTCTTTGAGGTTTCGACATGAACCATCAGGATTATGTTATGTGAGCGGAAAGGTCAAATTACCACAATTTACACCACTATCGGAACTATAGGCATCATTGCTATCTGACCAAGAACCTCAATCAAAGCCTTTTTTACAAAATATCCAAAAGTATAACAGTTATTTCCAAATAACATCATTTGGGGTGAATATTATTGTAGAATGAGATTTTAACCCAACTTTTAAGGTAAATTCCTATTCGACAGCAAAATGCATCACATTCAAAAAAAAACCACATCAACGATTCAAAACGTTTCACAGAGACTCATAAATGAGGAATTTATCTTGAATTGTATAGTTTAAAAGACAAATTAACCATCGTATTAAAGAACTGTTGCCATCAGTGAATTCAGATCACAAATTTCTTCAGATGTATTTCCTTGAAAATTCTGATGATGAAATCAATCAGCGTTGTGTCATCATTTGTGCAGTAAATCAAGAAATTATTTGGCAACTACAATTCTTACATGAACACAACCAATTGGTCGAATTGTTTAAGACTAAAGATTGCTCTAGAATTGATTCATTCGAATGATCACAAAATAGTGATCAGAGCAGACAAAAGACCAGCAGGCGAACATGAAAAACACTGCTTCAATGCACTGACGTTGAATGAAGTTACTATTGTTGTGGTTATTGGCGATAATTTGGTATAAATTATTTATTTATTTATAAATGACCTAGGTTACACATCTAGGTTAATCTGTCGAATTCGGACTACCCATGGGTAGAAAAAAAATGTATTTTCTACCTATTTATTTTTTCGTTCAATAGCGGTCAATGTAATCAATATTTATCAATATAATATCAATTTATATTATATTAACATACATATGTATGGTATATACTAGAATGTCTTACTCGGCATTTTCCGTGGTACTGTTGAACGAAACAAAAATTGTTAATCTTGTTAACATAGAGCCAACATGATGTTTGTATCAATATGACAATTTCATTGTTGAAAATTCTGATAACGTTGAATTAATAAATTATCATTGTTGATTTGACAATTAAGTTTTATTATACCTATGAATCATAATTGTCAAAATTAATAATTATAATTATCAATTTTACAACACTATCAATATTGAAACTTTAAATATTGTTGAAATGAATATTATTATTGTTAAATCCATTACCAATAATTATTTTTAGAATTATAAAATATTGTCGATTTTATATCAGAATTAAAAAGTTGAGGTATATAATAAATTATCTAATTACAACCATAATATAAATATTTATTTAAATCATACTGCTTTATTTTTAAATAAAAAAATAATTAAATAAAATTCAACAAAATATCACAAAATTGGCTATCTCTTATTAAAATGTACATTTTAGGTATTGATTAATATTAAAATAAAGTATTAAATAACTACTATTAAATATTGTTATTATATAATGTAATTTAATGTAATGAATACAAATTTGGGAATCGAAGGGATAAATCTGATATTATTTGTCCAATTATGTGACTTGGAACATCAAATTTAGTGTTCATTCATTCTTATTGACCACTAAGTACAATTTGTAATGAACCTTCTCTTAAATTTTTAATTATTTCTGAATCAGATATTATATTAAATAAATTCGCAAAATTAAAATGTCTATAAATAGCTCAAAAATAGATCAAATGTTTTGAAAATTTTAACACGTCTATAAGTAACAGCATGCTGCTAATCAGTAGTTGTAAGAATTGCAATGAAAATAAACGTAGGAGGAAAGAAGGAGAGAGAAAGACTCAAAAAGAGGTGGTTAGATGCGATTGAGAATGATATGAGGATGACCAGTGTATGCGGGGTAGGAGTTTGAGTCAAGGGGTAGTTAAGAACAAGGGTGATCGACCCCAAATTGTTGGGATGAGGACGAAAAAGAAGAAAAAGATATATTTGACAATTTTTAATAATTTAAAATCAAGCTATATAATGGTTATCGTATTTTTGTTTGATATCAATAATATCGTATTATCATGCATTAATATTGTACATACGCCATATTGTACAACTATTTAAATAAAAACATTATTAATTAATTTTCACCATAATAACTTGTAGTTCTATTCTATTTAATAAATAAGGGAAGATTGGATCCAGACCCTAAAACCACCCCTTTTGGCATGTCCTTGGTTTCCACTATGTCAAAGTTAAAGGATAAAATAGTAGGTAATAAATTAAAACTCACCACTTGGTAATATTCGTATAACAAACAACTTATCATTGAATAATTCCTATACATTGAGTAAAAATAAAATAAAATGCAATGGATTAGTGATTACTGATTACCAATAGTTTCAATTTCAATTACTGTATTTGTCAACATTACCACGGTATATCAATTTTAAGATTCTTCACATGACCACTAATTGTATTAAATGGTAAATCAAATTCCTGTGTTAATATTTTTACATTCAATTCTAGGTCATTCAAATTACAATTTACTTTTAATAATTCCAACTAACAAATATATATTTATACATTTTGTTATGAAGGATTTATACTTAAAATATTTCCAACAATTACCTGAATGTTTAAAGCTAAATAATGTGAAATATTTATTCATGCAATCCATGATAATATCTACCACTCATTGTTTCCTTTCACTGATTATCTCCATTGTGTGTTAATAATCAGTACTTAATGTTAAAATCTTATACAATTTTTTTATTTTTCGAATCGTTACAATACTTTGTACATCAAACTTATAAAATGAAATATTCTATAAAAAAAAAAATACAAGATAAAATAAATATAAATAAATTATATTTTATTTTATTTTAATACTTAAAAATTTGTATGTGTTCTTGATTATGCAATATGTATCTTAGTTTATAACACCAGGTTTATACTGTTATTTTAATGACCTGCATTAGGTTACATATTCGTGGTTTTTTAAAAAAATTTTAACATTTACAATTAACAAGTCTAAACAATTCTAAACAGATAATTCGGTTAGTTTTAATTTTTTATATTAAAGAATCTGCGCACAATTTGGGGTTTTTTCGCTAAAAATGTGTTTTACAGGAAAATATTTTCAATGTTAAAGTAATCCAATTAAGTACATTTTTTTTTTTTTTTTTTGGTTAAAAAGAAAAAAGTTCCTTACAGGGTGCATTTTGATTGTGTAATCAAAAATCACAAAAAAAAGAAATGAGTAAAAAATAAATAAGTTTTAAACTATTAATACTATTGTGTACTATATAATATTTAGGAATACATTTTTAAAAATACACGTGCTATGCACCTTGTAAAAATTCTTTCTCTTTTCGAAAAAATAAAGATGATCAAGGTATAAGTTTTTCCTGAAAAGCTCGTTTTTTTCAAAAAAAATTAACTCACTGTGACCCCTTAAACGTATTGTATATTTTCCTTGCCTAAAATAACGCATATTATCGAAGTTGTAGTTAGTCAAAAATATTTATTATATATTATTTTTACCTAATATAGGTAAAAAACCTAATAATAAATAAACTAAATGTTAAAAATTATTTTCTTATATACATGAATAACATAATCGTTACTTTTCTACAAACCTACATATAGATAAACTTAGATACAACCGTGATACTAATAACAACAATAACCGTGTTTTGCATCAAATCATAAATATTAATAATTTATAAGTTAAAAGATAATATTATTATTTTGATATACGTTGATTTTAATCATCTAAGGTCGTAGTTATAATAATTCATAAAAATATTCGTACATCGAATATAATGTATATATACGATGGCCCAATCAAAATAACCTGAATTTATGGTTAGGACATAGGCAGGCGTGTAAGTCCATACTGTGCATTGTGTATATACAATAATAATATACATGAATGTTTGTGTGTATAATGATCTCGTTATGGACTGTGGTTAGCATGAGTTTTCTATTACCGGTTTTTCATAGTGATGAACGCACATAATACAGTATACTCCGATGACATAATTAATATAAAGCCACTCACACTTGCACTTGCCGGGAAGAAAGTGGTCGTGTGCGTTGAACGAGCTCTTATTTGAATTATACATTTAATAACGGCAACACCGTCCGTCTAGTACCTGATACTCTGTTTTTATAAAAAAAAAATTTTATATTTATACATAATTTTTTTTTTGTTTAATATCAATATTTTAATATACCTACGTCTTACAAGTAATAATAATATTCGCGGTTATTCTACAGTGTAGCGATCTACCTATATAGATATAATTAAAAATGCGTGGACACTATTTTTCAATTATTTTCCTACTTTTGGGATTTGGCTTAAACGAAATATATTGTCAAAATAAAGAAGTAAGTAACTAACTACTTTTAATTTGTATTTATTACAACGTTCGTGTATTAAAAACATATTATTATATGTTTTTTTTTTTTTATATTATTTATAATAAACAAAGCTGTCCGGAAAATGTAGAGCTCCCGATAAAGCACCAACGAACCTCGAACTAATTATTAATGTCTGCCAAGAAGAAATAAAAGCCGCATTACTTCAAGGTAAATAAATAGGTAATTTGTTCGTAAATATAATATGATTTTTCAATTCAAATATTAATTTACAGAAGCCTTGGATATCCTTAATGACGACGCTTTGGAACAAAATAAACCAAACGAAAACAGATCAAAAAGAGAGGTCGACGAAGATTTGACAAATGAAGAACGTAGAGTTGCTGGGGTATGTTAATCTGGTTCTTTTCATTTTTAGTCACATTACAGGTATGTATCGAATTGCATACCTGTGTATATAATATATTGTAATAGACATTATTTTAGATTCTGAGCAAAGAGAGGAATGCATTGATTTTACAATGATATTTACTTGTATTTAAATTTTTTTTTTTTTATCTGTAAACAATTTTCAACTAGAAACCTTACTCAGATGTTTAAGCATAGTACCTTTTCTAAAAGAAACTTTATCTGGATGGTACAAGTCATTTCTTGATTTTCTAAGCGGTTTTCATAATAATTCGGAAAAACTGGAATTAAACATTCGAAAAAGAGAGAAATTTACGAAATATCTTATTTTAAATTTTATTTTTTTTTTTTTGTTTTGAATCAGTTAAAAATATTTGTAGAAACTTGAAATTTATAAAAACTTATATTTGCCTTTTCTAGATGTGGTAAAATTTTCAACATATTTAAGGCTTTTTTAGCTTTTTATAGACATTATAATTTTGCTAGTTTTTTACGTAACTTTTATTCGGTAGGTACTTAGTAGATAACACTGTTACACCAAACAGAACTGCTTGAAAATTTAACAGATTCATTATAAGTCATACTTTGAGCGAAAAAAAATTGTGTGTAATGTAGAAATTTTTTTATAAGTATTTTAATATTAAATTTTGACGAAAATCGTAAATATTTCGGCATTTTATTTATAACCGAAGTACGCTCAGAATCTTTTCTCGTTTGCATTGAATAACCATTGCATATATATAAACATTAAATTTCCCTCTATATCCTACATTCCCAACTTCTCAACCACAACATTGGCCCAACCATCGTGCAAAGTATGTTCATTTTTTTTTCTCTGAAACTAAACGCTTATAAGTATAACGTTGTAATGAATAAAATAATTTGTCCATTATAATTATTTTTATGTAATGAATAAAATAATTTTTCCATTGTAGTTAATTTTATGGAATGTAAGTACCAGCTAAACAATTTGCATTTAATCAAATTAGTATAAATTTAAGAATAACCGAAAATTAATTATAGTTAGGCTATTTGGTTTGTTTATTTAAATTACGTTTAATGTTTTAAGTAATACATTAATGCAAATATTATAGACACACATTTTTTTTAAAATATTATACAACATTTTTTTTATCAAACTTATTTAATTATACCCACATCTATTTTAGATTCTGAGTGGAGCGAAGAATGTATTGGTTTTACAATGATTTTTATTTTATTTTTTTTGTTATGGACAACTTGTCTACCAGAAATTGTATTCTCATTTACAATAATAGTACTTTTTCTAAAAGGATATCTGACTGAGGTGGTACTTTAAAGAGGTTATTTTTAATTTCCCCAGGAGTTTTCATAATACATGGAAAAAGCATGGGTAACCCAGGAAAAAACGTAGGAACAATGGGAAAATAGGTACAATATTAAACAAATATTATTTAAGAAAATATATAATGCATATGTAAATATTTTACTTTAATATAAAATATGTATTGTTGACAAAGCAACACAATTAACCGAACTCCGCTCAGAATCGTTTTTCGTTAGCAATGGTTAATCATTGTATACAGATATACATTAAATTTCCTTTCTATCTTTCCAACTTTTCACCAACAACAGTGAACGTCACTCACGTGCAATGTTTTTCCGTCTTTTTTCTTTATTATGAAAACTCCTGGGGAAATTAAAAATAACCTCTTTAAAGTACCACCTCAGTCAGATATATATATATATATATATATTTAATTATATTATAATAATCATTTAAATTTAATTTGGGGAGAGCGTTAGTATATTGTAAAAATAAAAATAATTGAGTATAATAGATAAAATCGACTACGTATTCTGTGTAAATGGGATGTTAAGAAATACAAATTAAAACAAACTTTAACCTACTTATTACACAAATAATAAGAATAATTGTTAAGCCATTTTTTTTTCCAATGTCGTAAAGGTTTAATATTTAATCGTCAATAAGTTGATAATCACTGATATTGGTGTTTAATAGAGCCCACTATTTCACGTGTTCACGTAAAATTAACGTTCGTTTCTATAAAACCGTGAATTTGATAAATCCGTGTAAATTTACTCACATATTCACGTATTTTACTATAAACAACTAAACCAGTATACCTAACGAATTCCTAACGTATAATAATCAATTTATCGACTCGATATCGGCAATACGTAAAGGCCGGTCATTCCCCATTTATATTCGCACCGTAGTACGTAGGTACTACATTACGATCGCTTAATATCCGTGAATGCGTGAATAACACTAAAACATTCACGTGTAATAATTATATGTGAATACGAATTTTTAAACCGTGTATACACGGACTCCGTGTATTACTTACTTATTAATTCACGTTTTAAATTGAGACCTCTAGTTTTTAATGTTTTATACCGTTTCTTCATGTTATATTAACTATATATTCACATATTAAGTCTGTTAGATTTGAAGCCGAAGAGTTATTACGAATATATAGATCAAAAAACAATACTAAATTTAATAAATTTATTTCTGTACTATACGTATATTGTATACAAATACAATGTTATAGACTTTAAAATCAGTAAAAGTGTTAACACTATTACCTAACAGTGTTTAATGACCGGAAGGAAGTTGCAACCGTTTGATGGTGTGTACTTTTATTGATCAGTTATATTATAGAAGCCACATTATATTATGATTATACATAGTCATATATTTTATCTTATGCTTAATCTGTCGAGTAAGATAATATATCAAAGAATATAAAACCTTCACTTATTGCACAACTAAAACCTGTTCCAAACAGTCTTGGTCATTCAAATAAAAATGACTATGAACTTATCCCATTGCATATTTCTGCGCGTAAAATGTATAAATAATAATATTACCTATGAACCAGTCTAATAGATAATAATTATTGTTTTCAGTGTTTGCTCCAGTGCGTTTACAAGAAAGTGAAAGCAGTTGAGTACCTAGTGTTCATTGCGTCTGTCGTCCTACAGAATGAATCGGCTAATTGGTCCGTGTTATTATTATTATATTATGTGTGTTTTATTTAGGTTGATGAAACTGGCTTTCCGGTGGCCGATGGCCTAATGAAACTGTACAACGAAGGAGTCCAGGACAGAAATTACTACATAGCCACTTTAACCGCAGTGAGACATTGCATATCCATTGCAGAACAGCTAAAACAGCAACAGCCCTCTCAAAAATTTGGTAATTATTATTAATATTTTCAAAAATATCGAGGGCGTTTAACCTACTAGAAATCCGATTTAAAATTGTTTTTTTAAATCTGTGAGCGAATTACTCTAAATGATTGTCGTTCGTGTCTAATAGAAAAATGTAAACATTTTTTAGGAACTCGTTTTCTATATAATAGTAAAACAACAATACGAGTATAACACAAAACATCAAACATTTTCATTTCAACAAAATTGAATTATTTTCTAGCAGCATTTTATATTGTATTTAGCACTACGAACTATTAAAAGGTCCCTAATTATTTTGTTTTAATATTTAATATCTAAACAATTTATTTTAAAAAATAAAAACAAAAAGGACAAGGCAATGTATAACAAATCATCAGAATGTAATATAATGTTTAGTTGTGTTAGTATTTCATTATAAACCATTTAGATAATTTAAATAATTTATTAAAATAAAACAATAGACAAATTACTATGTAGGTATTCATTTTATTAATTATAATGGATTATAAAACAATAATATACCTGTAAAGGTAGGTACTTGCAATTATTGTTTAAAACAAACATACACATATTATATATACGTGTTTTACCTATTTATATTGTGTTACCATTTTAGTCACAATAAGTTACGTAAACCACATGCCCCAAATAAAATAAAATTGAAATAATATACTTATAGGTCTATTTAAAAAGGAAAAATAATTATAATCGTAACCCGTTTTAAACTAGTTATTTTATAGTAATTATTATACTTTCATTTTTTTTTTTATTTTTTTTTTTTTGTTAAGACGTTAAACATAAAAACAAATTATATGTGTCAAAAAACTTATTAATCATATGTTATAATAAAAAAATCGGTGTTATGATTAAAAACTAGACTACCTGAAATGTACAATATTAAATACAGAGTTAAATATAGATATTAATGTTTGATACAGAATATAAATGTAATAGAATTGTTAGGTATACGCACATTGTATTTATCTGTCACTATAGTTGTATTGTTATACATACAATACTATAGCTGATAAATATTATTGTCTGATAAAAATTATTTTAACATACCAACTTATATGTATAGAATTATGCATGAATATATTGCGCTCCAGAAATCATTTACGATTATCGTTTTAATAAATGTTGTGACATTTTGCAAAAAAGTCCCTAAAAAGTATAATACACCTAAACATGTCTCACAAAGCAATTACATGCAACATAAAATTACAGATTTGTCTTTGTCATAAAATGAAACAAATTTCTTTCTAGCTACGTATCGTTTTTTTTTTTTATGGCTGCGCAAAACAAGATATGCAAGTACAAAATATTATTATAAAAAATGGCAAAACGATAAAAGTGTTTAAATGTCCCTCCTCTAACGGTTTTAACTTATTAAATACAATTTCTTAACCCTATACAAATTATTAAACCAGTTATTTTCTTATAATACTTACTGTATTATTTGAATAAAATTACATGTTGGTAATCATTTGTATGGTGTTAGAAAATTGTATTTCATAATTTAGACAAGAAATTTTTAAACCATTCTACCATTTTTTTAGTATTTTTTTTGCAGTGCTTTTTTAAGCTCTTTTTGTGAATTTTAGATGCGATAAGTCCTGAGGCCAACTTATCAGTTATAAAATATGTTCTTAAAAAAAAAAAATTAAATTCTAAATTTTAATATTTCATTAGAATTCTTTACGTGTTTAAACTATACTATCGATGACTAAATTAAATCTAAAATAATAATTTACCTAATGTTTGGAGACTCAAGTTTTATATTTATAAATATTGAATAACTATTTTGTATTTATTTAAAAACCTTATTATTTACCTACCTTAAGCTTTAAATAAATATATGGAATTCTAAAACCTGTTTGAAATAGAATATTACTTACCGAGTGGCTACATTATGGAGCACAATTTAGTGTAAACAAGCTATATGATATATAATATATCATATAGCTCGAATCCTGATCAACTAATAAAATGACGCAAAACTTTATAAACATTTGTAGATATTCAGCAAAATCAGTACTCACAGTACACACATTTCATAATATTGTTATACACGAATGACTGTTGAAATTCAATGTTCATGTTTTGCTATAAAAATTGACATTCCCTATTAAGTAGGTAGCTACTTAATATATTTATTACGAATGTCAAAACCTAGAGAAAGTAGATATAATAATTGAAACGTCATAATTTTAGCTAAAATAACAATTCTTCAATACATTTGAGTAATATTCAAAATTGTTTTTATGACATCATTTTTATACATGCATTTGTAATGTACCTACCTATGTTCATAATTTATAGTATCATATTGTGAGTTTACATAATGTAGGTACCAATGCGTTTCGTTGTTGTTCACAACTATCATTCATATATTATAAAATACTCTAATTTTTAGTTGAAAACACTGATTTTTAACTGAACGTAAATACGTACTTATACAATTTCAAATTCTACGTAAAATTATTAAAATAAATTGTAAAACTAATAGATTTCTCGTTATGCTCAAAATTTAAAAATACATAATAATATATAACTACAATATAATATTATTAGATGAGAGATATTTTTTTGTATATTTTTTTTATTACATTAAAATTTTTAAAGTTTAATAACAAATTTTCACGATTTAAACGATACCGTTCATCAATATATTTTTTTTATTGGATATCGTTAATTATAACTATTCAATACAACACACAATTTGAAAAAGAACTTACCCTGCAAAATTAAAGTTTTCCGATCGTACACTATTTTTATTTTATATTCATATTTTAAATAATTATATTTTATATATTTTCTGTAAATTTATTATACTTACACTTAAACTGAAGCTTTTTCCCTTCATATTTTATGTTTTTACATATATTTTATAAATTATACTTCTATATTTATGTAAAAATTTAAAAAAGAAAACCTTTTTTTTAAAAAAAATAATATTCAATAAAATATCAAAAATATAAAACAATAACAATATATCTAAATTATAAATCTGTGCAATATACTTATGTAAAATAAATAAATAAACTGTTTGTTAAATAGCAAAACAAAGACTAGAGTGTCATAAAAATTATCGTTAAAAGTTCATCATCAGGTAATAGAGCAACAATTATGAAATCAGTTCCAGAGTCAGAAAAAATGTTCGGGGGGGAGGGGGAAGCATTTTTTTTTTTTATCCAGTTTTTGTTAAGTTAGAATAGTTATCACCTATTATTTTATGGCTCATTTATTCCTCTATCACTTATTATTTATACACCCTTAGTTTTACAACGTAAATTTTAAACATAGTTTGTAACCTTGTAAGAGAATATATGAATCACTAATTGTAATAAGAGAACATGTCCCTAAAACTTAATTTTACAAAAGGCACAAAAAACTATCTAGGCAAAATTGATAAGCAGCTAGGTGTACAAATGAATAAATCGCTTTATTATCCAGCTTTTTTAAAATTAATCATCTCGATATTTTTGTATCGATATAATATAAAACAATATAATTTATACTAAATATTAGAACTACTAATACATTTTATTAATATAACGAATGTATGTAAACTGCATTACAACAATATGAAAAGAAAAAAAAACCATCGTGGGAGGCATGCCCCCTAATGCCTCCCTGGCTACGGCATGTCGTGGCATTGGATGAAATAATAATATGTAACTGAATATAAAATTAAAATTATGAATATATAGAATGCATGACTATTCTTTATACATGAAGTTAACCAATTCTATTAGAAGAGATTGTAAAGCACATGACATAGATTTAAGAAGTTTTATTAGAGTTAATTTAGATGAAAATGTATCTTAAATCTATGTAATCTCATCGTGTTTTATAATTTCATATAAATTATAATAGAATTGGTTTAAAAAAGAAAAAACCGAAAATACAGGAACCCGCAAATTAGTCCGGTTTTTTCAAAATTATTTTAAAATCTATAAGGAAAACTAAAAAGTAACTTAATAAAACAAGTAATCTCACCCCATAATTACATCAATTACAAAATAATATCAAATACAAAATTCCACTAAAAAGTGTCTCTGTCGTTTTTTGATTGGAACAAAATTTCTGGTAGAAACGTTGTTTACAACACAAACTAATAAATCACCCATCATAATAAATTGAACCAATACATTCCTTATTGCGCTTAGAATAGAAAAAAAAAAGTAGTTATTTGAATTTGGTTAATTGGAATATTATTATACAGTGTATAACTTTACTACTATATCAATAACTTTTTTATTTATTTTTATTTTAGATGATGGACAAACATGTGATCTTGCCTATGAAATGTTCGAATGTGTGAGCGAAAAAATTGATGAAGTATGTAAAACATATTACACCTACACCTATATAATATAGGTACCTACTCATAATTTATATTTACAAATAAATTATATATATTTTTGTAGAATTGTGGCGTAGAAGATAAATCGAACAGTGTGGCTCAACGTTATGTTTAAACAATTTTTACTTAAAATTACGTGTGTATAATTGTATACTATTTTTAAAGTTTTGTATACGTTTAGTATTTATAAGGTATATTTTATTATAATTTAAAGTAACTGTTAATTTGTCGTAGTTATCTTAATTACTAAATATATTTAATTTTAATTAAACTGAATACATTTACTATTGTCACGATTTGATAATTTAAGTGATTTTTATAAAGGATTAAATTAAATCACTATCTAGCTATTTGTAGTTTTAACTATATTTTATATCAGAGTCTATTATTCTTGTGTGTTGTAGTTTGTAGCATACCTACTGCAGACACATTGTGTAGTAGCAAAATACAAGTGTGTAATAGGTAGCAAATGTGTGTTGATTGTTATTTTAGTAACCCCCTAAACAATTATTTGGATACATTAGTACGTATAAAACTTTTACTGAGTTTATCAATTTGAGGATACATTGTGACATTGTGGTACCTACTTATATTGTTAATAACAAAGTATTTACTATAAACGTTCAGAAAATTTGAAAATCAAAAATCTAGCCATGAATTTCTTATTAATTAGAATATATAAACAAAATTTGTCTTAAATGATTTTTTTTAAACTGTCCTAAAAGCCAAAGATCTAGTGATCAATCAATGTTATGTATTTTGAACTAGAGCTACTTTAACAAAAATACTTTAACAATTTAGTTTAAAATTAATCAGATTAATTAATAATTAAATTAATCAGATGTGTTGTATTCCTATGTTAAATAAACAATCAATGTATTTTGAATTTGAGTATAGAAAAAAATACATATTTTTGTTACTTACATGGCCGGCGTTAGATGTGGTCGACCAAGGCTTACGCCCAGGGTAAGGAGGACGCTTAAACAATAGTTGATTAATTGACAGGGAAGCACAAGAACATGGTTCTGCCCAGGGCACCATTATATATAACGCCGACACTAGGTACCTTGTAGGTAGTTAACAGTAGGTACAGTAGATTATTCAAGTTCAAATAAAGATAATTAATTTAAGCAAAGCGAAACTTACCACTACCACATTCTTCATAATATTAAATAATAAGGTATTCTCAGAATTCTTCTTCTTAACTTCTAGTAATATACTATATAATAATAAAAAGTTTAATTATCGTTACGTGTTATTTTCATACTATTTCATTTAAGCAAATTTAATACAAAATTACTTTCAAGTTAGTTTTAGGTACTTTATGTACCATACAAATTCATCAATTACAGTGTAACATATTTAACATTTAATAATACAGCAGTTTTTAACTCAATTAGACAGTTTATTTAACTAAAATATTAATTACAATTAAAAATTATACAAAATGATACTCATTCGTATTAACGAGGATTAATATTTAATGAATATTTTTCAATATTAAGATAAAATTTATTTTCATAATACTCGAGAATTAATTTCATTTGGACTTGATACAAAGCACAATATTCTAAATCTTAAAAATAAAATAATTGTATACATGATATTTAAATGTTATGCATACAATTGTATATTAATCTATAAATTTGAAGTGTTAAAAAATAAATATTGGAAATAATTCAGCCGAACGTTGTTTTGTACTGTATACTGTATCATTTATCTGAAATAATACAATCAGATATAAATTATTAAAAAATAATATAGCCCAGCGATTCCCAAACTGTGTGGCTCACCACCCAAAGGAGGCACGAGCACTTAACAAGGGAGGCGCGGCGCGCGATTGGAATTTTATGCATATAGTTATTTTTAGATCAATTATGTGTCCGATAGCAATTTTATAGAAACGATTATCTTATCTTACTCAACCGATTCTTCACTACGAATGCAATTTTCTTCATATTTAATTTTAGGATTTTGGAACAGTATTAAAGATGAATATTCTGAAGTTAGCAAACAAAGCTTATCAATACCATTTGCACATCGTATTTGAGTGAAGCAGGATTTTCAGCAGTAGCCGTATTAAAATCAAAATATCGGTCCAAACTTAACGTGGAAAAAGAAATGCGTGTTGCAGTAACTACGTTAATTCCTAATTTTGAAAAATTAATAAACGAAAAACAAGCGCACTGTTCGCATTAATTATTTTGTAAAAAATAAAATAATAAGTTTACTGTTAACTCATAAATATTAAATAATTGTTAACCTATTTTATTAAATGTTCTTTGCCCGAGGGATGAAAATATTGTTTTATTATTAGGGAGCGTTGAATGAAAATAGTTTGGGAATCACTGATGTAGCCTAAAAGTTATTTAGTCAAAACATAATTCATTTGAACCGTTTTTTAACCGAAAATATTATAGTTTAAATTTTTGTAATTTATGTAAAGAGAACATTTTCAGATAAAATATTTTGCGTCGTATTATTTTTCATGTCAATGCTTTTTGGTCAAATACATGGCTGAGAAAATATTCTTGTGAGTTTGTACCATTTGTACGAATTATTTTTTTATATTTTTTTTTTTTTTTAATAAAAAATTGGTCTAGTAAAAATTCAATTAAAAAATGTTACGCTTACCCTTGTATGATTCAATTAAATATTCAGAAATTAAAGTAAACGGTTTGATTAAGAAATTAATTTTCAATTAGTAAAATGTATGCCTATAAATATCTATAATATAAGCTAACCCGGAATCGAATACAAAGTCTATCAAAATGGTTATTTTATATTCGATCACAAGTCATAAAAGAAAAACTTCTAGAAAAAATAATCCGACAAATTGCTGACGACACATAAAAATTGTGGATAAATCCATTCCCCCAAATGTTTACCTTTAAGTGGTATCTAATATTAGGTAATTTAGAAATTGACATTTTGTGACTGTACCTGTAGGAATTCGTTTATGTGTCTCCCCTGGTTCCCATAATAGTCGCAACTAACAGGGTATGCGCCAAAGAGTATAATATAGATGGTAAATGATGATAACAAAATTGCTATTCAAATATCTAATATTGATAATAATTATGTTTCACTCTAAACTTCTATAGTAATATAGTTCCCTATTTTTCCAGTCTAAGCTTTAAACGGCTATAAGTCATAAACGCTAAATCTGATATTTGTGTTATGCATTATATCAAAATTTTTGGAAAAATTATCTCTATTCAAATCTATGTTCAAAAAAAGAAGTTTCCTATTTGAAAAACAAAAGTATATACTTAATTAAGGTACATAGAGTAGGGGTGAAAAATTCAAAATAGTTTTAAAATAAAGCTTAACCAATTCCGTAATGATTAAAAATAATATAAATCAAATTCACTTAAAATCCTCAAAGGAAATTTTTGGTTTACAATAAAAAAGATCATCCTGTATATTATATAAAGACACATAGATAGATATATTATAGAGATATATAATTTTAATTATTCATTCAAATCATTGACCCCACAAGAAAAACCTATTCTTATAGCCGGTTCCATACGACTGGTGTACTTGGTCAATATTTTTGACAAAGCGCCAGTCGTACTGGAGGCTTAACATAATTATTGGTCACTGGCTCATACCGGTGCATTATCAGTAAATTTGGTACAAGCCAAAGAACCATCAATGTTCACATCTTGGTATTTGCTCCCACACGGCTAGTAAATGGCAGTTTAATTGGCCATACGAACATTTTAATTATCCAACAATATGAAGAACTTATTTACTGGTCAACTATACAATTCGTGTGAGAGAATGAACAGTTATTATGACAAATGTATACTAGTGCAGGGGCAATGACAGTACTTATAAATATACACCAGTTACGTATGAGCAAACGCCAGTATTGGTCATATATCACCCGTGATTAATGTTGGCCAAATACACCAGTCGTGTGGGACCGGCTTAATAAAATAGCTTTTCGAAATGTGTTTCTTTAATTTAAATTTAGGTTGGTTGATTATTATAAAAATAAAATTCGTTATAATGTTGTTATTAAAACCCATTGTTGTAAACAAAGTGATTTAATAAGTTAGCATGATGTTAACTAATTTTTATTCGAGGAAACAGCAATAAAACTTAATAGCCAATTATCATGTCATTGTAAAAGCGAACATGCTTAGTGAATTATTTCGTATACTAATATGTACTTCTTTAATGTGAATAGAGACGTATATGAAGGAACATAATTCAATAAATGTGAATCGTTCAGAGATTTTATAAGTGGAATAAAAGTAATAATTTACACAGATACAAACAAAATATAAATGCTTTAGGAATTATACATTTTATACTATGAATAAACATTAAACACAAATTACTAGCGATACATTATTTATAAACTATGCCAAATTTCTAATGGTTCGTATAAAACAATACATTTTTGTGATATGCTATACGATTATTTATAATCTGTTTGAAACCTAAAATCTAGTATACCTATGGCTTAATTGTTTTATGCAATTTTCAGAATAAATAGTAATAATATTATGTTTAATTACTTACCATTTTAAAAATTAGCATTTAAATAGTTAACAACTGGTATATTAGGTTAGAATATTTTTACTTTCACGGTATTCGAAGTAAAAACACTTCATTTCTGTTTATAAATGCACAGGACTTACAAACTAATATTAAATTATATTATACGGAATAGTGGTGTAGGTAATATTATTATAACATCAAGGTGTATCATGGCATTGAATTCAATTAAATTATACATTCAAACATAAGCTGTAATGAAACATTCCGAAATATGAATTTGTATTGGCCCCCGAATCGGTTCCAATAATATTTGTACAATTCGACAATCTATAATTCAACAAACAATTAACCGTTTAAATGATTTTGCAATAGCGTATTTAGGTCGGAAATTATAGCGCTTAATGTAGGTATTATACAATGAATGTATTGGGATTCCACACGTTTAACAATGGATAACAAAATGATTTTCGTTTGTAAATATTTCGAATATTAAAAGCAAAAATTAACAATACCTATAATACACGAGTACCAATGGCACCTGTTGACCGTGACGTCAGTGCGGTATCATCCTAACATCTTCACGGTGTAATGGTCAAGACCTTACGTTTATACGCCAATTCAACATAGTACGAAAAGACCACTAGTTTAAGCGGCCACTAGTTTTTTGGCGCCATTCGATATAAGTCAGTGTACCAGACAAAACCTCTTAATCGTTTTGGAATACTTCAAAAACACACACGGACGTTTTCTCCTGTTTTTCAATATTATCGTAAGTATTAAAATTTTATATTTATTAAGTTATTACATATTATATTTTACAAATAGTATCGAATCTATAGACTATAATATTTAACTATATACACCTGTCATTTTTCAATTTTAAATTCATTCGATAAAAGCAGCTGTACCTATGTGTATATATTTAGTTATAAAACATTTTTTATTTTTAACCCGGTAAATAATTGTGGTTTTGGAAAAAAGTTTATTTACCTCTCATTTTTAAATACATATTAACAAGTATAGTAAAATAAATAGACACAATACAAATTTAAAAACGAATATGTAATAACAAAGTTTTTATTTTGTTTAAATAGGTAGGTAATTTAGAAAACCAAAATATTCTTTCATTATTCATATATTTATATTTAATAGTTTACACTGAGTTAATATTTTCTTATCAAATTGTTTGTAATATTTTATTTAATTACTCGTACTTATAGTGTTATATGTTATTTTTAATTTTAACGTTGACATTTTTGTTTTTTATCAGTTCATTGGTGAAACATCAGTTTATAATTTGTTACATTTTGACATTTAACGAACTACAACGTTAAATGATTAACAAAATTACTGGAATAATAAGAAATGAACAAAGGCGCAATAAGACCACAAACTTTAGAGGTGGTTAAATTAAAGACCCATAGGATTTATGCTTTCACAATCCTCTTTACATGACTCTTACAATAAGCAATTACGCATTCCATTTACAATTTTGAATTCAACTTTATCATAACTATTTTTCATACACAAATGCATTTTCTATAAGTAATCTGTATTTTTTTCTGCTCATTAATATTATGAAATACATGGATGAAGTATTTAGTCGTTACAATAAAAAAATCTTTTTTTTTGGTGATACTAATTTTAAATTTAGCGTCGCTAAAGATCATCTAACACTCCATAGTTGCGTCTATAGAAATGAAGGATAGAAATAAATGTTATTGGTGTTGATTTCATAGTGTAA
Source organism: Cinara cedri (assembly GCA_902439185.1). Classification (NCBI taxonomy): domain Eukaryota; kingdom Metazoa; phylum Arthropoda; class Insecta; order Hemiptera; family Aphididae; genus Cinara; species Cinara cedri. The sequence goes on along the minus strand of CABPRJ010001901.1, from coordinate 361,721 downwards.
AAAAAATTGAGTTTAATGCAATATTTTTTTTTTTTAAGAATTGCAATATTAAATTTTGACGAAAGCGTAAATATACGGCCTTTTAAAGCATGTATAACCGAACTTCGCTCTGAATCGTTTTTCATTAGCAATGATTTATCGTTACAGATATAAATTTATAAATTGTTTGTATCCTACCTTTTTAACTTTCCACCTAAAACAGTGGCACACTTATCGCCAGTATCAGCTTTTTTTTCTTAGTTTTACTATGATTTTCAGTTTTTATTTCAGAAATAGTATTCCAATTATTAAATGTAACATCTTTACCAGAAGCAAATTGTACGTTATATAGTTCATACTTTATTGAAAATTATTTGATCTTTAATTATCCTTGCAATTAATTTTAATAACTAGACAAAATCGGGGAACGTGTAGGAACAACTTGAAATTTTAAATTTTTTGTTTTATTGTTGTATGTTTTGTAATCGTAAAAACTTGAAATTTTTACAGAATAATTATATTAATATTTTTAGACTTGATAATATTCTAGTGACTTTTAAGCTATTCATAGGCAAACCAATCGAAAATATTTGATTTTTTTTTTATATAAATATAATTATTTTGGCCTAACATAAATTATTAATAATTTTGTGGTGGGTATTATCCTCCCTTCTAAATTTGAGATTAATTTTAGTTATCCGTTATGCGAAATTGTATAATTTATGATTTGATTTCAGAAATGGGTTTCCCATTTAGTAATTCATTATCCCGAAAATCTGTCCAGAAATCTATTGTAAATGAATAATTTCTCCCCTCCCTTGAAACTGAATGCTGGTACACTATTACGTATTATTGATATGTACATTGTAAATTGTACACTATCGTGGCAAAAATATCCATTATATTGCTGCTTTTATGATAATAGTCGATTATATAAATAAGACTATTGAAACTATTTAAAAATTTTCCTTGAACTAACAAAAAATTATATAAAGTACAAGAAATTTAAGAAAAAGGTGTACATATTTTTTTTTATAAATATCCTTACATAGCTTTATTTTTGAAGTAAAATATAAATCCTCCCACCCAACTATTATTCTGTTTGGTTATAAGTAATAGTTTAATTGAAACTAATTAAAGATAGACAAAAATGCAAAATATAGTTGATACATTCGTATACTCGTATACTATACTTAAACTATAAATACTTAAAACTATAAACACCTACGTACTTGAAATTTTCCAAAAAGTAATTATTAATAATATAATAAATGGCATACAGTGAATACAAATCTTTGTAAAATTTCATGAAGTAAAGTTTCGTTACCATACATTAGTTGAGAATAACATTATTCTTATTTCTCTTTTTTATTATTATAATTATTTTTTTTTTCGTACCTAATAAAAAACTATTTTAGATATTTTCACATTAGATTGTGCAAGTCACATAATGTATTATATTGTTATTATATATTATGTTATAATAATTATTATAGAATAATAAAGATACCTACTCAAACAAAATATCCTTGACCATATTTTCCTAATTTGTTCTCATAAGCTTAAATTAATTCCTAAATTAAATAAATATAATTATATAACACGCAATTATCAATGTCAACTACAACGTAGTGTTAGTATATTGCGTGTATTATGCGCCGTCTAAAATAATTATTGAAAAACGATCTTACCGGAAAACCGACGAAATGTATAGTATTATTCTACCGACTACTATAACATAACTTATAGTAAGTTTAATGTGTATGAACAGTGCTTGACTAGGGAAAAAAAATGTTAGAGGTGGTTACTCAGATGACGCATAAAATATTTGCGTTCCTTGGTTCTCTTCACTCATTAGTTCAAAAATGTTATTGCGAATATGCAAACCAGTAAATAAACTATAATATCTAGACAATCCTTCGAAATGTTAAAATGTACACTTGTGTAGTCATTGCCTGGATTTATCTATTATAAGCATTAAAAATTAAAAGTTAATGCATGTAGTCACATACCCAGTATACCATATTAAGCCAACGAGTACCGAGAAAAACTCGATGTGCTGGGATAAATTGTAAACTATCATCATTTATATTCGTTCTATGTAAATTATTTTAATCTATTTTAACTATTATAACTTATAAATAGGTCTGTGAATTAAATATTTAAATATACTATAGAACCTAAGTAAATGCAATTTAAAATCCATAAAATTCCTATACAAAATGCAATTAAAATGCAAATAAAAAAAGTATCAAAAACCTTAAACAAAATCTCTATAAAAAAAAAAAATACAATAGAACATAACTCTGGAAATCCACTACTGATATGTCGCACTGAATGACTGCGATAAGTCTGATCTTATTCGATTATGAAAAATCAAACTTTGTACTCACTCGTATATACCTTGTGTAAAATATTTTAAAACGAGAATATCAAATGTAAATACTACGGTATGTAAACAGCCCGTGAAAAATTTAAAAAAAACTATGTAATTCGTGTAAAAATGTATATAAAATAGCGTAAAATGAATCAATAAAGAAATAGATACCATTAAAAAGTAAACGAATTTCTCAATAATTAAACGTCAAAAAATGCCAAGCAAAAGTTTCAAAACTGAATTCGTTGATTCAAACTCTGTATTAAGAAAAATTACGGCGTATAACCAGCTAAAAAATAAAAAATTCACTTTTCAACATTCTACACAGTTTTTATCCATAGGCAGGTTTAGTTTTCTAACCAGTTTGAAAATCCCCCGGAACGGTTCAATAAATTCCGTTACCGGTCAATTCTATACATTCGTTCGGCGTGCGGAATATTTTACACGTAACAACATATTTCCGATATTATTGTAACGAGTTTATAATGAAAAGAAAAGAAAAAAAAATCAAATCTCGGCACCGCTGATTGTCCATAACTCCTACATGAAAGAATCATCCTGCTTGTACACTCGTACAAACCGAACAGTTTTCGGCGGCCCGGAGGCGGAGGAAATAATCGTTTTTAGCGTATTTTATTGTTGTATTCATTTACATCATCGCATCTAACGCGTCGGAAATCTGTCCGTTTCGCAGAGATATTCGATCGTTGCGCCGCCGCCGCACCGCCGCCAATTGCGTCACTCGGAGCGTGTGAACAATAGACGGTGACGGTTTGTATTGGATAGCCGTTGTTGCTCGTACATATTATTATTTTCACCACAACAAATTGTGTGTGATGCGTATACTTGTACAATAATGAGTTATTATACGGACAACGCGTGGCTTTTTAATTTTTTTTTTTTTTTTGTTTAAATCCTGTTTAGTTATAAAAGTCATTTTTTACATTGCTGCCGGTAGGCAACATCGTGCATTCGTGGTGGTAAATTCTTTTTTTTTTTAAAAGACGTTTTATAGACAACTCGAAAAATTGTAACCTGTAGCCTACGGGTAACATTATGCATTGTGACGGTTAAGAAGACCCGCCAAAAAGTCTTGTATCGTTTTATGATCAGTGATATAGTTATTGAATTATCTGTGAATAACCACAGATTCTCTTCATTTTTCAACCCTTTTGGGGAAGAGGGCGAGTGACCATGACCAAATTTCACACAGATTACTTTTACACGGCGATGAAAACAATACGGTTGTTTTTTTCTCCTACAACCAAAGACCACCCTAATACATAAAGACCAGCGGTAATTGAGCTATATTAGTGTATCGAACGATATTCACACGGTATCGCACTTTAACCACTGTTCGCAGCTGGTGATTTGGAAAAATAATTTACTATTCTATGATAATAAATACTAACTGAATTGACCACTATATTTTTACCGCGTTTATAGATAATCGTGATGAGAACAAACAACGAATCCTCCGAGCAGCTGATGCTTCAAGTTGCGTTCGTTATTCTTATCTTTATCTTGTTTTATCTATATAATTTTTCTTTTTTTCGTTTGCGTTTCGCAAACGTATTGTTTTTACGTCGATCGTAATGCTTTACCGGAACCCAACCTAATCTATTGTTATTACATAACATTGTGAGCAGCGCGAGCGAACTTAATTTGTTTGCCAGTCATTTGTTTTATAGTCTATATGGATTGAAAACAAATCCTGGCTACAGAACTGACAACAAAAACGTTGATAAATTTAAATAAACGTTTGGAAAATGGGAGGTGGGGTACGGGGAACGAAATGACCCCTACGATCGTCTTGCTCGTACTAAAACGGGTATAGGTGTTAATCATGACTATGAGGCTGTGAATTTAATGCAGTGAAAAACCTTCAAAATGCACAAAAAATGCAATATATAATGCACTTAAAATAGTTTTAAATTTAATTTTCGTATTTATTTCGATATTATCATAATATAAACATACAAATTTATTTGTTTAATAAAAATAATTTCTGCAGCAATTCTATTCGTCTGAAACATTTTTGAACGGGTTGAAAGTCCGTTAAACGACCTTAAAAATTACAAACGCCATAAAAAAAAAAAAAAAGGCAAAATAAAAGTCTGATAAATGAATATTTCGCATTATGTACACGGAAAGCTACGTTTGACGGTCGGCTGAGAGAAAATTTTCACTTCCCTGCGAATTCACAGAGCCCTTATTGTAGCCGCGACTGTTGGCCGGACCATTTCGAAACCGATTCGGCGCCCGCGCTGCTCCGCGTATAAATACACGTTCCGAGTGGACATATATTGTTGCGGGTACATCGTATCGCGTAGTGTTATGCCTATCGTTATTATTGTTGTTGTTGTTGTCGTTATTATTGTTGTTAATAGCACGCGTTGCGCGCGTCGCACGCGTACATGCGTAATCGCGAATCGGAGGGAAAAAAATCCGACCGCGCACGCGATAATTATTAATATTCGGGCTACACCCGTGTACAATATGCCGCGATACCTGCCGCTGCAGGCGTCGGATAATACGCCCGTCGTCGTCGTCGTCCGATCGTATAATATCGGCGGCGGTCGTTACGCAACGAATATCGGCGCTCAGACTTGTCCCCGAGTCCTACGTGCGCGGCACGCTCGGAATATCGTTAGCGTATTCCGGTCCAGTCGGGGCCCGTCTCTCCGCAGAACGACGTCCCGATAAATATGACACGCTGCGCGGCGCATAATCGCAGTACGCTGTTGTTGTTGTTGTTGTTGTTGTTGTCGTCGTCGGAGCGCTGAGAAAATCAACGTAAATCCCCAGCGCTGCCGGAGGGTTTTGCGAAATTAACCGTTTCTAATCGTCATAAACACTCAACTGTTAATCCTGTTAATCGATAACAATAAAATTAACATTAACGTTATTGTTTTTACGCACAGCCGACGACGTCCGACCGCACCGTCCCGCGAAAATGACCGCGTTACTCCGGTGGATTTTGGTCGTGGCCGCGGTCGCCGCGGCCGCGGACGCGCGAACGCGGCCGCAGATACGGCGGCGCGGACGGCAGGCGCCCGACGAAGGCGACTTTGCCGACAGGTCGTCGGACGGTTCGTACGCGTTCCGGTACGGCGACAGGAACCAGTTCCACTCGGCCGCCGCCAACAAGGACAACGTCGTCTCCGGAAGGTATTTATACGTAATATTATGGCACGCGTAAACGGCACAGACGTCTGGGTAACGTGACGGTTTTACGGGTGTTTGCCTTACACGCATCGCTCGGGTAAGCAGAGCGTACGGCGCTGTTGCCCCTGTGCGTATATTCATAATGCGCGTAATAGCTATAGGGTCCATTTGTGCACAATATATTACACGATTATAGCGGCGTGAACCTTATACTTTTGGCTAAATACTTTTTCGCTCGAACCGTGGGAGAAGGGTTGTGGATTTACGGTATAAAAATCGATATGAACGCGTTATCACTTTAAATGGGAGGGGGGTTGCTATTTGAACATTTGAATTCCGGTATACTGCAGAGTACGGGCGAGAAATTGAAAATATTGTTAACAAAGAAAAAAAAAAAAAGCAGCTTAAACGGTCCCAGAATTATTTAAAAATCGACTGTACGTGATAAGTTGATCGCTCTGCGTGTGTTAGATTGGGTAATACATTTGCGGATTTGCCTCGGAGCGCGTCTACGCAAGCTCGCGCCACGTTAAAAAGCAAAACACAACGAAAACTGCAGTCCTCGGAATCGTCATTTCAATAGCGAGAACCGAAAATTTAGCGGAAACGCGGCATGGGGATTTATAACCTTAATGTAACAATACCATTGTGCGTGCACACCGCAATACTATCAATAATTATACATCCGTGTGCGTGCGTGCGTGCGTGCGTCGTATTAGTATAATATAATAGGGGGCTATGGTGTGGTGCACTACCAAAAAACACGTATTCCACCGGATAAGGTCGAACAAGAGTTCTTCTTTGGCCGCGCTCGTCTTCGAATAATATGCACCTACGCATTGTAATTATATCATAGACACGAGCGTCCTTACGAATCGCATGTCACATACGCGCGTTTCTGCAGAATTAAAACAATTTTAAAAACGCCGCATTGACATTGTCTATACACATTTATGTGTATAATTTTGTTTTTCTTTTACTTACCGTCCTAATCCGATTTTCAGATTTGGCTCCAGAAATCCCGAAACGGACCGCATCGTCCAAACGTCGTACTCGGCCGGTCCTCGCGGGTTCCGCGCCCGCGGACCGGACATCGCCAGACAAACGGACCTGTCACAGGTCCGTTTGCCTTATTCTCCGCCCGTGCCCACCGATTCGTCCAAATACGACCCGGCCTACGACCGGTACCACGACCCAAACGAAGACCCGAGCTACAAGTTTACCGTCCGGACGCCCACGCAATCCAAAACCGAAACAGCCGACTCCAGAGGCCACATCGAAGGCGGCTATTCGTTCTTGGACGACGTCGGTGAGATTCACTCGTATATAATATTGTCCGTTTTACATTATTACTGTCCGTACTTTTCGCAAGAACGCACGATACAATTAAATAATAATATACAAGGATGGCATTCGGTTTATTACAAGGCCTGTGGACATGAAAACACAAGTCTTAAGTTTACAGTAATATTCGCTGCGTTTTTCCGACAGATTACATAGGTAGCAAAAATGTGCTTTCAGAGTTTCAACGTTACTCTGATTCTGTATAGGTTTAAAACAAAAATGATTTCACCGAATTAAACACGATAAAACGATTTTCATCATAGACGGATTTTTTTTTTTTTTTGTTGTTGTTGATATTTTTATTATAAAATGTTTTATAAAGATAAGAAATATTAAAATTCAATTTCGATTAAAATTTTCAAGTACGGTTAATATTGTCTCGACCCTCGGGAATCAAATAATCCCTGTGTGAAAAACATAATTAACATTGTGATTTTTAATTTGCTTTTGGTTTGCACGAACCGGACAAAATTTGACAAATTCTATAACATACTGTAGTTTGCTACTTCCCCCCAAAATCTGAACGGCACGTCGTTGTTTTTTATTTGAGTTTTGAAGAAAACTAATATTACGTGTAATTCCGTTCACTTTTGATTTGATTATAATTTTATGCGGATTAAAATAATATAATACTGTGCCACTGTGGTAATAAGCGATTTGAATTAAATTTTAGTGTAACACCAGTGGTGGGTGAAATACTGAACTGCAAGCATTCAACGAGTGTTTTTCTATATTAAATTAATAAAAACACGTGAGACAAACGCCGAATGCTGCAATTGCATATTCGGTCGAAAACAAATAATAGTGCCATTTAATTTTTTTTTTTTTTTAGGCAAGAGACACGACGTGCAGTACGAGGCCGGTTCCGGTACGGGCTTTCACGTGAAGAACGGGCATCCAGACTCGGACCCGTTCGGCGGCGTTTTCTACAGCGGCCCACCCGGCAAACCCGGTGGACGGCCGCGCGGCCACACGTCCGTCGTGATGGGCAAAGACGGTTCGTACGGTTTTACGGCGTCAGGGCCGGACCAACGGCGTACGGAAGTGAGCGACGCCAACGGGCGCGTACAAGGCTCTTACACGTACATAGACGACAAAGGCGTGCAGAGGACCGTACAGTACGTAGCCGGCCCAAACATCGGTTACCGGGTGATAAACAACGCGGCCGCAGGCGGTGCGGCATCTGGGGTTGCGATACCGCCCCTGTTGCCGTCAATTGTGCCGCCGTCTATCCTGCCGCCAGCCGTATTGATCACGTCATCCACGTTGCCACCGCTGTTGCCGTCCGCGTTTGAACAAGACCTGCAATTCGGGCCCGCGTCATCCAGCACGGCCACTCCGCTGCCGGATCGCCGGCGCCCCGCTGCCGCAGAGTCGCCAATCAAAGGTTTCGGTGCAGGAGGAAATAACGGCGGTAGCGGTAGCAGCGGTGTCGGTAACGGCGGTGGCGGTAACGGCGGTGGCGGTAACAGCGGTGGCGGTAACGGCGGTGGCGGTAACGGCGGTGGCGGTAGCGGAACCGGTAACAACGCGGCCACGGGAGTGTCGGACGATTTCCTATCACCGGACAGCAAGGTGCCGCTGGGCTCGGCTTTTCCCGAGGATGATCCCGCGCTGCCGCCCAAAAAGTGGTCACCTGTTTACAAGAACAAAGAAGAAGAGTTGTTCTTCCGACCGTTCGACAAATTTGACAAACGTAAGGAACAAAATAATATGCCGCAGAAAAAACCGCTTGCCGTACCGGACACGCCTTACGCACAAACGGCTGTCCTGGGAAACGCGGGCCCGTCTTCGTACGGCTACCATCAGTCCTCCACTATCAGACCGTCCGCGCCGCCGGACACTCTGTACGGGCAACCGTCACGACCCATAGTGGTGGACGAGAAGTACGGCCAATACGGTGGCACCGACTACCAGAAGCCAAAAGATCATCACTCGGAGTTTGCGGGCGGGCACGACGTCAGTAACAATTTTAACAGATTCCCGCCCGGCACCATCGTCAAGGCGCACGTGCAGAATTTGGATATTCTCCCGTTCGGGCACAGAGTACCGTCCCCCTCGTACGTCCTCGAAAAACAATACGGTAATATTGACGGCTATCAAAATTCTATAAAAAAATAAATATTTTCGCCAGTAATATGAAACCTGCAGATCGTCCTAGGTACACGAGTTACACTGTACGGTATATCGCAAATATATATAATGTATTTACTTAATTATTAGAGTTCGGATTTTGAAGTTCTAAAAAAACATTAATAAAAAAACAAATATTAAGCGAAAATCTTTAAATAAAAATAAAAAAAAAAAAAATACACGTATAATTGTTTTAATTATCTATTATAAAACGAGTACAACACGTGATTTCTTATCCAGATAGTATATCAATAAATTAAACATTAAAGACATCGGTTATAACCGATTGTCTGATACTGTCCATTCCCAATGACATTCTTCATATACAAATAAATATTAACTTTTCAAAAATTTCAAACACGTATCTATTTATAGTAAAATATAAAACGTTATTATTGAACAAAATTTTTTAAAAAAAACTCGGAAAAAACCATATGTGAAAAAAAACAAACAGTTTTCTAGTAAAAAGGCACACAAATTTTATAAAAATGTGTCGTGTATGATTACTAAATCATATGTCGGTGCTCGGATTTGGGGGGAGGGAACCAGCTTCCGTAGCTTCTCAATTTTTTTTTTTGACAACCCCTCTTACTAATTATTTTTATTGGGGCTCTGTGTAGATAGTAATTCGTTTTTTTCGAAAAATTTTATCTTCATAATAAAGTATCATTAACTCAGATAATTTGTTTGTAAAATTTAATATTTATCGATCAGTCATGCCTAAATTATTATTAATATTATATTTTCTATATTACAATTTTACATCGTCTAATAATAATTCATAAATAAGTAATTCAATGGAGTTCTAAGCGTCATTATCGTTATTATTATTATTATTTTTGTTTATAACAATAAGAAACAATTTTAAAAATATATATACATAAATATATTTGTCATAATATATAATATAAATCAGTAACCTAACCGCGGGTTATATCGAGTTCAATAATTAAATTCAATAAAAGACGCTGATTTTGTTTAAATCGCATAGGTATTCTTCTATTATTTGTCCAATTCATACATTATATGTTTTAAAGTGTATCAAATTTATATTCTCTACCTAGTTAACTACATATTGAACCAATCGAAAAAAAAAAAAAACAAATGCTTACAACATTTAAATTCATATTCGTGCATAATATTAATATAAATGATAATTATATATAAGTAAGTTCCTTGATAAGACCTTTTAGCTGTTGTACGCGTAAATTTATTGACATTGATGTTAATGTACGATGTGTAAAACATAAAATACACGCAATTATTATCTATAATGTATTATATACGATAGTATTCATCGTAAAACGATTTGTTTAATCAAATTTAGATTAAGGACCGCATAATACAATACGGACGACATAACATTTTATTGTATTATATTTAAAAGAAGGCCACTGTCAGTGTTATAATTACCAGTAAAATCATGACACTTTTTTATTATTATATATAAATAAATTAGTATATACATAATATATAAGTATTAATATAATAAAACATAATATTATTTATGACTTGTATTTTGTATGATTCAATGAAATTAATAAAGTCTAATCGTATCTTATACCTACATTATCTTTGTAAATCTATGCATTTGAAGAAGTCGCATGCCGCCATTTCATTCGTCTATTCTGAAACCATACTTTTACCTGAAATGAATTTATTTAAAAAAAATATTGATTGCAAACACAATATATTAAAAATTAATAAATTATAAATAAATAAAGATACGGACGTACTTCGCCATGGACCAGTGTTGTAGGTGATAAGTTGGAAAAATAGAGAGGAAATGTAATGTTTATCTGTACTCAACGATTAATCGTTGTTAACGAAACACAATTCTGAGCGGAGTTCAGTTAATAATAGGGTTGCTTTATGTTGTATTATAGTATTCCCCAGTATTCTTTTTTTTTTTTTTGAGAAATAAATAAATAATAATAATATGGTAAAATAATTGCATATTATGCATTATTTATTTTGTTTAACGTTATACCTATTTTCCCGTTTTTCCTAAGTTTTTTCTCGATTTTTCCGATGTTTTTTTTCAGTTTCTCATTTATTATAAAAACAACAGGGAAAATCAAAAATAACGTCCTTAAAGTACCACCCCAATCAGATTTCTTTTCAGAAATTTTTACAGATGAAAAAAAAATTAAAAAATTAAACATCATTGAAAAACCAATACATTCTTCGTTCCGCTTAAAATCTAAAAAAATGAACAGTGGAGCTCCGTTGCTAGAGTCAAATTCTCCCAACCTTATATTATAGAATTTTACAAAATAATGATCGAATACTACGAGTATAATAATATAATATTATATAACACTTATACAGGTAACTTAAAGAATAAACAACATGGTTTAATCATAAAAACGGTAAGTCAGAGAGCTGAAAATCGGAACCTCTAAAAATCATATCCTTGATACTAAAGCCACATGTAGATAAATTCCCCTAACTTAATCTGGGAGGTCTTTGGGGATGTGCAAAGCTAAAAAAAAAAATTCTCTTCGGTAACAACATTGTTAAGTTCGTATTTAAACACAACTGTTATCACTTCAATACACTTATAAAATAATCCTAATTCCCGAGTTTAAGCTTATTTCGTCCAGAAGGATCCGCAAGAAATGTACAAAAATACCGAGGAAAATATAACAGACACAATGATAATAGCTTCTATTTTCAGGGAAAATTCAACATTAATAATAAGTCAATTATACTTATTATGTTATGTTACCGAAAATACTAACAGTTTAAGAAGAGATGCCAATTCCTAATACGGTAAGGAAATAATATCATTACCTATAAATAATCATAATTTCTATAGTTTGTTAGACAATATTTTGACGCAGCGCTTTTCCACTTATTTAGGTACAGGATAAGTTGGTTTAACGATAGATGAAATTGGGTCTTAGAAATCTAAAGAAGATCGATATTAAATGTATTTTGAAATCAAAAGAATACAAGAAAGTTAAAGAAAACAAACATTGTACTAGTAGTTTAGAACTTAATAAAAAAAAATGAATATGTAATTAAGTATTTAAAAATAACTGTATTTAACATTTTTATTTAGTCGAACATCAAAAACATTAGTACTTGGTTTCAATAATATTTGTATAAAGAATTATATATTCATCCTTTATCATAATAAAAAATATATTTGAAAAACATCACACGCCTGTTGAAAGACTGAATACGTAACATAGATTAGTTAAGTAATTTTTTATGAATATTGTAAACATTGAATGTAGTTTTTTAAAATACATATGATACATAAGATTAGAAACAAATTCTTGCAAAACAAAATTATTGTATCTGACTACTGTCTTTGAAGGTCACGTAGAATAACCATTGTCACTTCGGGAGGTTGCAGTTACTATAAATAGTAGTGTTTCGTTCGCATAAAGATATACCCGATGTTATAGCAAAACAAAATATAAGACAAATAGTTATGCTTACAGTTCGGCATCCCGAATTTGTAGTTCAAAATTTGGCGAAAGTTTGCCGTGTAAAAATAAAAAATGTAAAATTTGATTAAAGATTGAATATTTCTTAGGGTAATATAATATGTATTACATAAAATATGCAATTTTACTTTGCAATTCGTATCATTGCCTACAATATTTAAGAAATTATATCATGTACTTGGTAATAATATAATTTCCTTTCCTTCTTAGGAATTGTCATCATTTCTTAAATATAAATATTTCCGGTAACGTACGCGTGTATACACGTCTATATATATATATATGGCAATATCAGTACTTACTTGCAAATCTGTAAGTCCAAGAGCGGAAGCTAATGCCTTTCTATTGGGTTTAGTTATATACTTTTCCATTTGGAAATAGTATTCTAACCAATTTTTTTGGGCGATCGTAAACACTGCTCTGCCAGCACACTTTCCTTTTTCCTTTGGTTGACGGTCTAATGCGAATGAAAACACAATAGTCCGGAATAATATTATAGTATGTATTACACAAGTATTATAATGTATTATAATAATATTGTATTAATAAAGTATTATACTCGTATTATATAAACCAGTGACTCCCAATCTAGGGTGTGTGAACATATTGCTGGAAAGACGCAAGCAGGGCCATATTTAGAGGTAAAATTTATATGGTAAAATGTATTTATCAAATTATTTTTATTTTAAATTTCCTTACGCCTTATAATATCACATAAATTAATAGATTATTGTATTATATTATATTTTATACCTGTATAAAAAAAAAAAAATTATAATGAGGTCATCAATATTTTCAATATATGAAAAGACATGAGATTTTTGAAAATCCATATTATTGAATATTTATTTTAGAATAAAAAGGTTGAGACCACTGATTTTTTTGAAGTTATATAAAATAAAAAGACAGACATACTTCATACGATGGGTCGGCCACTGCTGTAGGTAAGAAGTTGGGAAGGCAGGATATAGAGAGGAATTTTATGTATATGTGTACACAACGATAAATCATTGCAAACAAAAACCGATTCTGAGCAGAATTCGGTTATACGTGTTTTTAAAGGCCATTATTATATTTACGAATTTCGTCGAAATTTGGTATTGAAGTTTTATAAAAAAATTGTACATTACATTTAATTTTGTTTTACGACTTACAATAAACCTATATTTTTAAACATTTCTGTACGGTCTAAAAATTTTATCCACTGAGTGCCTACTGAATAAAAATAACATAAAATCCTTGCTAAAATGTTTTGAAAATCTTACCAAAAAGTAAAAAGGCGAATATAATGTTTCTATCTAAATTTCAAATCCCTACGCATATTTTAAACAGAATCACATCAAAAAGCAAAATTGAAAATAAGACATTTCGTAAATTTTCCCGTTTTCCTAGATTTTTTTACCGATTTTTCCCGATTATTATGAAAACCACTTGAAAAATCAAAAAATAACCTGACTTAAATACTACCCAGATAAAATTTTCTTTCAGAAAAAGTACTACACTTGATACACCGTAGCAATATTTCTAGTAAAATAGTTATTTACAGATAAAAAAAAATAAATATTATTATAAAACCAATACATTATTCGCTTCGCTCAGAATCAAAAATATTTTAATTCCCTCGACTTTTTATGGTAGGTACTATACACTTGTAATTCAAATAGCTCATTATTATAAATTTATTAAAATAAAGTTTTAATAAAATACATCTTATTGTATACTCTTATCGCCTTTAATAATAATAAATAATAATACAATAATACTAATGTACATTGTACAATATTTACCCGATTCGTTGTCGCTTTTCAGTATTTGATCGATGCCGAAATTCAATACATCCGTCGCATGGTGACAAGACGATTGTGATCGTTGGTCATCCATTTTGAGTACTGAATATTCAAATTCACAAAAAACAGTGTTGGTGGTTTTTTTTTTGTTTTGTTTTAATAGAAGACCGTGAGAAGGGGAAGATAATTAATTTTAACAGTCTAACATTGTTCGTTGGCGTTAACTATAATAATAATTTACGACCGCGTTGTGGTTTGAATGTTTTTAACATTGTTTACGCGACGTACGAGTAAAACACAAAATGCCTGTATCAATAATATTACATTTGTGTAGTTTAAAGCAAGAGACCATTTGGTCGCAGCTGTTTAAAAAACCCGAATAAATCTTATAACGACTGTCATTTTAGATATTTAAACGTGTAAATCATAGTGTTATTTGCGAAGTTTATTTTCAGAGTAAATTGGTCAGATTCTTCCAGTAAATATTTTATTATTTGGGATGGTAAAGTATACCTATATAGGTAGGTATATGCATTATACCTAAATGAAAATACTTAATTTCTAACATCAATTCGATTTATCGTATAAAAAACAAGTTGCGTACCTAAGTACCAAACCATGTTTAGTATAACGTAAGTATATCTTTGGTCCCAGGAAAGATATAGCTTAAGTCGATTTTTGGCACTTTCTTTTTTTGAATTCTGTCTTATGTAATTTTTTCCCCTTTATGTTTTGGTCTAAATAGCATAAGCTTATGGATATTCCGACAAGTGATATCATACTAATTATTTTAAGTAACTATGATGTAGGTACTTTTCGTTTATCAAAAATGAATAAGTTCATTTAGAATGCCACATAGAGATTAGACCATTTTAGTAATTATATCATTTATCATTATAATATTTAGTTAATTTAATTTGTTTGTATTGAAAATTATAAAAAAAATTGGCATAAACCTTTCTTACTTAGGACAAAAAAGACCAGAATAAAGGTTATTATATAGATACTAATATAATAGGTAGATGGTATATCATTAAAATATAAATATTGAATTAAAAGTGTTAGAAAATTATTATATTGATTTCAAAATTTTGATATTTATCTAAAGCCCCTTCCTTCCATACCATGATTAAACGATTTGTGCAGTGACTGTGTTTGTGCTAGTGACGTATTTACGATTTTTCCGAAGAGGGAGCTATACTATTGAATTTGGATATTGTGTCATATTATGTAATGCGTACCCAAGCTGAAAAATATCAATTTTTAATAATCTGTATATTTTTATCAGTCATTATAATCATAGTTCAATCTGCTCTGAAATTATCATTGAAATCAACTACCCAACTATAGATGTAGACAAGTTAGTAATTATTTCCTTTATTTACTATTTAAGTTCTAATTAAAATATTTAACCCCCTTTGTATTAAAGTGGTTCGGATATAGGTTTCGTTTTAGACAAGAAAATGTGTACGTTCAATATTTTTTGATGTAACACAATGAATTGTTGATGTTTCTAACTTAAAAAGTAAAAAAAAATGTCAACAAAAAAATATCAAGGCCGAAAACATGATCCTGATCCCTGATTTCCTCCTGTAAATACGCCACTGGCTTTGTGCAAACATTTTCATGGGATATTTTGGTATGGAATGTGATCCACACAACGCGCACAGTAGGCCAGAATAAGTTCATAACGGGACAAAAATATTGTTTGGTGTATTACGCTTGATTTAGGTTTATATAAGTCTTAGAAGTAGATATTAAAATTCAAATTCAAAATCAAAATTTATTTATTTATTAGTTATTGCTTCCATTTTTGTTTTTTGTTTTTTAATACAATCAATACACATTTAAATAAAATTAAAGTGTTTGTTTGTCTGTCTGTCTGTCTGAGCTTATTTCTGAAACGGCTAAACCAATTTCTATGGGACTTTTACTATAAGATTTACTATTTTTTATCCCAACATTTAATCTAGTATAAAACCAAAAATAAGACTGATAAATTTTAAATAGTGAAGTATAATTAGTGAATTATGATTTATTTAATATATTGATAACTTCCCAATAGGCAACTATAAGCAGACGATTTTTTGTTTAAATACAACCCACTAATGTAATTGAATATTTAAATTTAATTTGAAACCCCAGTATGCACCATTCTTTCTTAATTGATCAATAACATAATAAAAAAGGACGGGCATACTTCGCACATGGATGCAGCCACTGTTGTAGGTTGGAAGTTAGGAAGGTAAGCTACAGACGGGAATTTAATGTATATCTGTAAGCAATGATAAACGATTGCTAACGAAAAAACGAGTCTGGGCCAAGTTCAGTTGATAATGTTGCTTTGTCAATATATGGTATTATGTCATATTATAGTAAAATGACTAAAACAATGTGCGTTTCCATAACAACAATAATTGCTTAAAACAAATTAAAATAATAAAAACTTAATAACAACAAAAAATAAAGAAAACGATTGCCAATGACAACCTTATTTTTAATCTTTCAATCTTTTTTAACCTAAAGATCGAGGTTTTTCTCATTATCTCGTATATTAATGAGAATTTCTAAAAATGACTTCTTTAAAGTAGCACGCAGAGAAAATCCCCTTTCAGAAAAGGTGCTTTTTTTGATAATCGGAGTATGCTTTCAGGTAGAAAAAGTGTTCACATAAAAAAAAAAAAATAATAAACACCATTGTAAAATTAATACATTCCTCGTTTCACTGACAATCTAAAACTACAATAACGTTAACTAAATGGAATATTTCAAACAAATTTTTTGAACTTATTCTGGCACACTGTACCAAAACTTTGAAACTAAATCATTCGAGGTCGAAATGTGTTGTACAAATACTCGGTGGTTGACAAGCGGTTTGAACGTCTATGGAAGTGTTTGACAATTATCGTAAGCCGGGATAACACCACGTGAGTGTGTAAATACACGTAATGTACACTCAACTTTCTAGTATGTGATATTCTTTGACGATATCAAAAAATCAACTGAAGTTCACATAAGCTATATCGGAACTTGTTTGTACTAAAATTTGCGCACACGCAATATTACACAATCACTATGATTACGAAAATTGTTTGTTTGTGTATGGGATGCTTAATATAGTAATTTTGACATTATAAGGCTCCTCTTAGACCGAAATATTTTTCAAACTAAAATTTGTATAAGACTGGAAGACTTAAGCATCAAATGGGAAAAAATGGAGACGGACTGGTACAATATATAGTGGCCAATTTACCGAAGAAAAAATTTGTTTTTTTTTATTGTCAACAACTATTAAAAGAAAACTTATACATAGGTGCGCATTTATTTTAATTCTGTACGGTTATAATTTTCGTTAAAATAAAGTAATTAGACCATTAAGTTACATATTACCTATTTAAATTGCACAGCGCTTTTGGTAACACGAATATTTATCATTTAGTGCGAAACGCAATTATGTACATGTAGTAGGTGGGTATAATTATAATTCACAGCATGTCGACAGTAGGTAACTGTCTTTGGTACTTAAATAAACATATATTTATATATATATATTTATCATTTTTCGACGGTGAGTATACGAAACAATATATAGAAATAGCCGCATTGAAGTTGTAATAATGAATATACTACGAGTGGGAATAAGCTTTTCACTGGTTTGTTGTTTGAACGGACTCAAAAAAGAGAATATTTTTTTCAACGAAGAATTCATGGATTTAGAAGCGTTACCATTAGAAAAACTGTTGAAAATGAAACAAGAACTACGGATAAAAGGTAAATATAATTCGAAAAAGCGGACAAACTTCGCATCATGTAAGTCTTACCATATTAGTTTGCTAATACAAAATAAAAATTACAATCTTGTATTTTTGAGGATTTTTATGAAGCCAAAAATGTTGTATACTCATAAATATAAATTTATCGTTTAAATCGTTCTTACGCAAAATGCCAAAATTTCTATGATTTTGATCAAAATTTAAAATTTAAAGCTTAAAGAAAAAAAAATGTGATTATAGATTTTCGATGTTAGATATGAAACAACTGATGTAAAAAATACTTATATATGAACCCAAAATCAGTATATCGAGCAACCAAATAAATTGTATAGGTACACACAAAACCGAATAAAACCCCCAAAAAATTATGTATTTTTCGATTAGCAACAAAAAATTATTTCTAACGAAATACAATTTTAAATTAAGTTAATGTTTTGAAATACAGTAATTTTTACGATTTTAAAATGCATATAAAAAAAATAAAGTTCAACGTAGAACTTTATTTTTTTCTGTCAAATAGAATTTATGGTGAACCTGCTTTCCAACATTTTCAATCAGCCAAACGATTTTTTCCACATAAAACATGAATCAATCAATCAAATCCGAAATCCTAATTTAAAGCTCTCTCATTTGATTGAAGAACTATAGTTTAAAAGTTATTTACAGATAGAAGATCTCACACACAAATCCATAATACTGTAATTAAATTTTTCGAATTTGTATGGTTTTACTAAAAATAAAATTTTTCTTCATAAAGGTTAAAGTAGGCACCTTATTTACATATATATCTAAAAATGGGTTAAATGTAAACGAATCCTCCGTGAAAATGACTTGTTCATGATTATTTGATTACCCTGTGTACCAATATATTATACAAAGTTTTTAACTGTAAATCATAAACACACATTCCATCCAACTTTCCGAGATAAAAACGATTTTTTAGTATCTATGCAACTTTACATGGTTTTTCAAGAACAATAATAACGCTAAAATCCTCTTAAGGTCAGCGTGATATACAAGAGCGTTCATAGGTTAATTTTCAAATGGGAGACAAAATGAAATTAAATTCCAAAACCTATTTATAGCATATAGATAGGTACTAAGTTGGTATTTCTTAAAAAGAAAGAAAGGTTATGTAATTATGTAAATATTAGCATTGAACAAACTGTCAAGTGCTGAAAATGAAATTAAGACGTTATAATATTCTACTGTTTATGGTTTACATCAGATGCGTATCCGCGAACTTTTTATGTGGGAGGGTTCAGTAAATTTAAACTTACCACTCTTTAATTAATTGTAAAAATATAACATATGTTGAAACAATTAAATTAATCAATTTACTGTGGTTAAAGAAATACAAATTATTATTAAACATCATTAATAAAACACATAATATTCCAATTCTGAATTCCGGGGTTAAGATAGTTATCACCTATTTACAATACTAAATCAATTTTTCTTTTTCTTTTTGCCAATTCATCCAACATTTCTTCTAGATTAACTTCAACTGTCCTATGAATATTCAGCTGAGCTCATCTATTTAAACGATTCTCTGTCATGGTATTTCTGAGATAGATTTTCAATTGTCACAATGTCAAAAATGTCTTTTCTGCAATAGCTACTATTCTCAAATTCATGGGGGGGAGAGATTCTGACACCCAAACGCCCCATGGATACGCCATTGGTTTACATTATACATTAGTAAGTAGACAATTGGATTATTTATTTATAAATAATAACACTTTGAAAATAGCAATTAACAAATATCATTGTATAAGAATCATAATATGAAATAGCTATTTTACATTTATTTTAAAGGATTCAAAGCATACACAAATTTTTGAGGTATCTACTTTATTATTATTTTCTAAAGAGGGACATGTCTTCATCTTGCCTCCGCTCCAATGGGGTGATGTACGTTTCGCCTTCCATCAATTAATACCCGTTTACCCATTATAATAATAATTAGTCCAGTAATACAATATATAATCCTCTTGTATGTACTCATATTAAACACGCCAAGAGAAGATAAATCGTTCGTAGGTCTAGTGTTAATGACATTAATTAATGTACATTCGTGTTATAAGTGTGCCATTTTACAGAGCATTAAGCAGTATAATCTTATATTACTTATGTACAGTATAAAATGTCATATTTTGTCCGCGGTAGATGATTATTGGCCATCGTCTCTACCGCATTCGTCTCGACGAACGGGCGTGACCGCGGACGGTCAGCCGATTGCCATGGCCCTGCAGCGACGAACGGACTTTGTGATGGGATCGTTGGCCGGGAGTTCGGTGCGCACAGCTTTTCAGATGTCGCTGACCGTCCTGTCGTTTCTGGCGTTTGGAGGCTACGTGATCGGTTTGGTCACGCAGAACATGCGAAAACCACAGCAGGACGGGAACGGCGGCAGTGGCTTGACGGCCCCGCAACCACTCAAGACCGTGATCGTCAACCAAAATTCCAGGCGGCCTTGGAGGCCCACGACCTCGGTCAATTTCAGTCGACGTAAAATAAGCCGGAGGTCTACGTGAACGGTTTACATGTCACGATGATGCGTCCCTTTTTCATAATATGTTATTAATTGCTTGTCTCTTTACAATAAGGTTAAAACGAATTTTTATTATGTGTATAAATTACAAAGATATACAAACTTACTATACAGTTATGTAATAACGTACGATAAATACCCGCTATTCTATTTATTTGTACCTATATATTAGTCTACTCTACAGTACGTATAGGTATATTCGAAAATACTGCAAAAAATCATTTTCATTTGTCTATTAGCAAAATTGTCATTACAAATGTACATCAGCTAACATTTACTACTTAATTCAGAGCCAGAAAACGGTCCATTCTCTTTAACAAATAGCACATGGCTTACTCTACGATATATGTCCAAAAGTTCTGCGTAATCCACACCTCTAAATGCATAATTGCGGTCTAGAATAAGCAGTGTGTCAAGTTTAAGAGAAATCAGATTATTTTTGCGACTCTTTCTGACCGCAAATCAACAAAAATTTGCTGTTCTTGTAGGTATTGTACCTATAGATAGTGTAGAACAATTAATGTGCGACGAGTAATCCGATTTAAAATTGGCATAAGTAATTTAATATTTAGCATGCGAACATATGTATATTGTCGATTTATGAACGATGATGAAGTCAGACTAAGTTTCGAAATTATAGCTTTTTGAAATTCTGATATTATGTGGATATTATACGTTACGTTAAATAACTCTGTTTTCTAAAACATATTTATCATGATCTAATGGTTATACATGCCCATTTACATCTTAGGGCTCCCGAGTTCAAATCCGTGTTTCTAACCAAATTATTTGCATTTTTTTCCCCCTCTTACCTAAACAAGGAAAAAACAAATGCATTTTTGGTTGACCTAGAGACCCAAGCCATCGATTGCTCAGACTTTTTTAACCGCAAAATACTTCTCGATTTGTTATGCAAACTTTTCTACCAGAAATCTTGCTCTGATATAACAAGTGTAACTTATTTTTTATGGCCTATTTTTTTTAATATTTCGTATTACACACTTTTTAGTTTAGACTATACATTTGTAGTCACAAAATAAAATTTACCCCAATACCCTTAAATATAGCTATTTCACAAATTTTTCTACCATTTATAGTTGTTTACAATTTTTCAATTTCTAGGTTTAAAATTTATCAAGGATAAATGTATGGGTCATGTAAAACGTAAATTAAAAAAAAAATATTTCATAATATTAACTAGTTCATACTTTATTTATATATTATTCTTTCAATAAATTTGTTCAAATTACATTCCTATGGGTTTATTATAAATATTTTAAATAAGGTAAATACCACTTGGACAATTTTTTGTATCTTTTAAGGTCGGTACTATGTGAAAAAATTTGAGCATTTCTCTAACAAGTATAAAAAAAAAAAACCAAAACATTTTAGTAAAACTATGAAATTATTATTAACCATAAAATGATGTATACTTTTGCAAAAATGTATTTAATTGTCCAGTTATAATATTGCACAGGAAAATAATATATTCATATATTAAATATATGTTATTTAGGTATAATGTAATATATAAACATACACAGGTGTCTCTTACAATGTTTTCCAAGTTTTAATAATTCTCCTAATATTTAAATTTGTTTATTTTTATTTTTCAATCAGATTTTCTTTTAGGGGGGCAGATATGCAAAGAAATATTCAACTTTAATATATTGTATAAATTAATGGCTACTTATAATTGTAACAGAAAACAAATATAAGAGTTCATAGTATATTCAATTATTAGATCATGTACTGTAGATAAAGCTATTTATCCATTTAGCCAGTACAAACAATTCAACACACAAATAAGCGACGAGTCATTGAATTAAATCCTTATGTGCACATGCTTAAGCAACTCCTCGCCTCTTCCTATTATTTTGAACGTAAACAATGTTTCGTATAATTCTCTACCCAGTAATCTCCATTCCATAAATAAATATGAGATGAATCGCATATCAAGTACTTTAAACAGCGAATCATCACTAATATCAGCAACAAGAAACTGCATTGTGGCATCCATGGTACATGATCTAAAATAAAACCGTAAAACATAACTTATATTTATTTTAAATATTATTAAATGTACTCTTTGATAATATACCTATATATTAACAAACTCTAATACAATTTATACATAGTAACTAATATTGAGTTGAAGTAAATAATTTAAATTTTGTTTATCTAGTTCAAGGATTCTCAACCTTTTGGGGTACATGCTCCTTTTCATACTATTTTATGATGCCACACCCCCCCTCACCACAATAAGATTGAACTATGTGTAATATATACATCATACCTTTAATGTTGATTATTGGATTATATAAATGAAAATTAATGACATTTTTTTAAATTCTGAGTGGAACGAAGAAGCTTATGGTTTTACAAAAATGTTTTTTTATCACTTTATTATTAATATTTTTTTTTTTGCTAAAAGATATTCCCTTCTGTATCCTACATTCCCAACTTCCCATCTATAACAGTGACAGCACCTCCGTGTGATGTGTAACACATATTATTACATATTAACATGTAAATATTTAATGAATTTATTTGTTTGAAAAAAAATATTATTGTAATTTAAAATTATTAAAACAAATTATATTATATTCATTTTCTGAAGAATTAAATTTTTAATTTATTATTATTAAGTAGATACAAATTAATCAGAGGGTTAGCACTGCTTAGCTCTTATCGATTTCTTGATGTTTGGCGATAACTGTGATAATGTGCATCTCAGGTCACAAAAATATTCATGCCTCCCCTGGAATTTTGTGATACCTCCATAGGATGGCGCACCCCTCAGATTTAAAACTGCTGATTTAGTTATTGTATAGATAAAATAAGCATAAGTTTATATATATATATATATGTCATTTTATGAAATTTGTGTTATAAATATGAATCTTATTATTATTTTCATGTAATTTTCTTTACATTTAATTTATATGCCTTAAATTAGTACTTGTAAAAAAATTATACAAATATTGTAAATAATAATGCTATAATTAAACTTCAATATTCATGTCAGACCGAAGTCCACGATTTTTTAATATTTCTTCTGCTTTTAATATGGGTTCTTCTGTTCTTGTATGCCATACATACACCTTAAATTATAAATTACAGTTAATTTGATATGTGAATACAGAAAATACAATATGTACATTTAGTAAAAACATACTTTAGTACAATTATTTGCCATTGGTTCCAGTTCTTCTATAGTGGTCACCTGTGAAAGTATTGCACTTTCTTGGTAGCCACGACTAACGTCCCAGGAAAATGCAGCATTGGGATGATTATGTAACACTTTTAAATTAATGGCAAAACCTGCCATATCAATAGGAAATGGTCGCTCTGGTCTCCATGCACTGTTCCAACCACTGACTTTACCTTTACTATTTACCAATGGTTTTTCCACTAAAAGACCACCAACAAGACCGACTGGCCATACACCAACGCCCTTTATTTTTCGCATCTATGTAAAAATTACATAGTAATACTAATCAAATTAAAAAAGAACAGAAATCATAAGCAAAAATGTTATTAATAAAATTAAAAAAAAAAATACAAAATATGTATATAAATTGAACATAATCATAAATCAATTATTTTCAAAATTAATTTAAAATATTACAATTTCTATACACAAGACAAAATATTTAAATGTTTTTATGATGAAAATATAGTACATTTACACAAAAGAAATTTTAGATTTTTAATATATTATATTAAAAAAGTGTCTTATATTGTTTTTGATATGATTAGTTAATTTAAAAACATAATATTAACTTACTTCATTAAATAAATCTACACTATATGTATTATCATCATCAGCAAAATAAATAATTCCTCCATTTGAATCATTAGCTCGATTAGTTCTTAACCATTCTAATGCTTTATTTCTTTGTTTAACTCCTCTTGGTTTCTTCCACTTAGGTTCCTAAGTAAAATGTACAATTTATTTACAACATTTTTTTTTTAATTAGTAAACTGAAAGTAATTGTATAGGTACTTTTAGTTTTCTCTTCCATTCATTTGGTGTTCCTATAGCTAAGTGTGTATAATTTAAATGACTTTTTAAAAGCAAATTGGCTACAAGTAATGTTTTTGTTTCAGAGTCTTCAACAATAATCCAATGAAAATTATTTACAAGACGAAAAGTGTTGGACAGTCTACAATTTTAGAAATATGATACATATAATCCTTTATTATTTTTAAGTTTATACTTTGTATATTGGTACCTTGTTAATTCTGCTCGTTGTACAGGTCTTTTGTAGGTAGGTGTTATTGCATAAATAATTGGATTGTTTGGTTGCCATTTATCACATATACTTTCAAATCTTTCTTTTAAAATATTGTAATTTTGAGATTTTATCTTTAACTGAAATCAAATATTTTAGTCAGCTATAAAAAAACATAACAAATATAATACATTAATAATTTATATAATACATAACTAAATCTAAAACAATATATTAACAAACTTGTTAACAGTTAGGTACCTACCATATTATATTCTAAATAACACAAGTCTTAATTAAATTATAAGTATTTAGATAATTAAACAAAATACCTATATAAATTATTATTTGTTGAAAATTAAGTCAAGTAATAAAGCATTTTGTAAATTTTCTAATAAAAATACAGTTTTGTTCATTTTTATCCAAGTCAGTTTTAAATTTGTTTTGTATTTATTCAATTAGTAATTTCTTAAATAGGTTTGAACGAGATTAAGGATAGGTACACATATAACTATTCTTAATCATTTATTTGAATGGATAAATATATTTAATTTTTAGCAATTACCTATAGAAAAACAGTACAAAGATTGTATGTACCTATATACTATAAACATAACATGTTTGTAATTTATATATAAGTACTTAAAAGTATATTTAGTTTAAATATAACTACCAAATACCAATAATTATGTATAGGCAAATTTAAATACCAATTACAATATTATAAGAACTTTCATTACTAGTTATAATTGATGTTTCTATTTTACATTCAAAATAACATAAAAAGATATGTTTTATCTTGTTATTTAAACATCTTATAAAATAACCTAAAGAGGAGGCCATCACTGCATTTACTGTTTAAGTTTAATTAAAGGGCAAACTAGTAAAAATATGTTACTTAGAACATAAATAGTGATATTATAGTTGAAATTAAAGATAGGTAACACAATTTAAAAAGATTTCATTATTTTCTTAAAAAATATTATCAAACAAAAAATGTATGGCTATGTTAGTAATTTTTTAAAAATGCCCTTAAAATCCTCTTTAAATTTTGTCATTTGTTTAAACTTAATTTCAATCTAAACATTATAATGTTTAAATAGGTAACACAATTATTTAATGTTGCCCATTAGATTCAGACAGTAAAGTGGATGTAACATTCTCTTCAAATAATTTATATTATGAATAATATAACAAGCATGCAATTATCAAATGTAATTTCTTTACTTCATATTTGGTTTGTTCCAATGACTGTTTTAAAGCTTCATACTGTGATGCATCTAATAAAAAATACAAATACAAAGTAGTTTCAAAAAAAAAAAAAATGTGTTACTAATATAAGATCAAAATTTACCTCTACTACGAATTCCAATAAACCAAAAAATTAATAATGTAAAAAAACAAAAATAAATTATTGTTCTTCTTTTATTAAACATGTCTATAGCCTTGTAGTTATAAATAAAATTTGTCATTTTATTTAACTCATAATATTTAAGTACATTTAATAACCAGAACTATCTATCAATTATTACACAGACAAGTAACACAGAATAAAGGTAAAAGTACCACAATACAATGTCATGGCCAACAAACAGGAAAATGTTATTACTTGGTATAAAACATTTATTTTATTGTTTCATATTCATTTGAACTGTATTTTTACTTAAACTTTATATATAATAAAACTAAAGTCGTAGTACAAAATTATAAGTATTCACTATTCATTTTCAGTAATTCAGTCTTATGTTTGTAGTAAATCATAAGTAGGTATTTGAAATAATTGATTTTGACTTAATATTTATACAATTATCATAGAAAAATAAATTAAAAAACGAAGTAGATAGTAGTTAATATTTTTATTATGTTTCTGTAGTTAAGTAAAATTATTTTATACAAGTTGTAGATATTATAGTTTTGATTTTGTGTCATGAATTATGATGATAAAAAACTGTTATTTTCTGACACGAGTCCATTGAGTCATACACAAAATAAGACGAAAGCTCCCTAGCAGTATTGGCATCCGCCAATAGTAATACAGATTTACTATCATGAATATATGATCGTGATAATAGAATTCTTTGATAATAGAATGTTTATTGTTTTAATATTATGTCATGATATCAATTGTATATTATACACAAAGAGAATATAAGATATTATCTATGATTATACGTTTACATGATAAGAATTAAGCCGTTCTTAACTTAAACAGATTTTATTATGAGTGGACCTAAATTGCCTGACTTGTTTACATGTAAGTCTTTAATATTAAATTGGTAGGTAATTTATAAAAATGAAATTTGATTATGTATTATGATTTATGTTATCACTTATTGTCAAAATAAAATTAATTGTTCCATTTACATGTACAAAAAAAAACCGATTTAATTTCGTTAAACCACACATTCGAGTGTCCTTAAATTAAACCACTTTCATTTTTAAACCGCCTTTAATTGTGCATCCAAGCGTAATAATAGACTAGTTATTAGGTATATGATATAATACTATAATTATAATTATATTTATCGTTATGACTGTTCTTTTATTTGTCAGAAAGATTTTTCGTTCCTTCATTATGACGTTTGCGCCAAAAGAAAGTAGCACAGAATATAGTCAGACGTTAGTTCTATTAGCACTTCAACTTTAATATAATTGGAGGAAATACCTTTAATAACAAAGAAGTCAAGTAGATCAGGGACTTTATTCGGCCAATGTGTTGGCTTCCTGATAGAAATGATGTCGCATTGATAGCGTTAGCTGATTTTAAGAGAGTACATCCTTTCTGAGTGATAAGGATAACTGACTGTCAGTTACTGACAAGTCTTGATCCCTAGTGAGAGTATTTCGTGTTATAATCTCCATCAAAGTATATTGATTGTATCAATATTCAATTCACTTTGGTCTTCATCTACAATGGACCGGTCTCCTAGTTCTTGGAAAAGTTCTTTAAATTTAATTTCGTCTACGCCTCCTTGAGGTAAGCAATAAATAGCCCTAACTGTGAGGTTTTTGTTCTTGTCGTTAATACAAATACTTGACGTGTGCTGTTGATTTCTTTTTCCTCTGATTTAAGTTAATAGACATAAATTGGTTACTTTCTAACCTATCTAGTCTAGATGTGACACTAACGACTTGGTAATGTTAGTAAGGCAGATAAAATATCCGTTAAAGTGAATTTATTTTTTTTTAGTCTGTTGTTGCTGTTTAGACGTTCCGTTACATTGTTACCAGAAGAGCCGCTCTCTGGGCAAAAGTAGTTATTTCTGACGGTTCCTGCTGAAAACGTACTGCAAAAATCTTTATTGGATGTGCTCTTTCTTTTACTTGTGTATGCCTAAAGGTTTGATAGTGGCACAACATTTTTTTCTTTCTTGTGGGTTTTATTGACTTTATGATAACATAGACTATGCACCAAATATATACAATATATGATATACTATAGATGTTCTTATTTTTCCGTGGGACTACGTCCACAAAAAAACAAAGGTAGTTTTATCCTCGTCCATTCACTATTTTTATGTTTTGGGTTTAATTTGTTGGCATAATTCTAGTTTAGTAACCTATCGATTTTTAAGATTTCGTTTTAAAAATGTATGTTTTTTGTGTATATTAAGAATATAAAAAGAAATTCGGACAAACTTCATTTGGAAGTTATAGGAGAAAATTTCATGAAGTTCGGGTTTTCCGTTTCGCGTATTTCTTAATTAGAATGTAACATTTAAACATTTTTTTTTTACAAAATATGTTTTTTAATACTTAATCCTTAAAAAAAACTAAAAACTTACTTGTGAAGTTATATTGTACAATATTGAAAAATAGCATTTTCAAAATGTGGTCAAAAATAGACATTTTTTATTATTACTACTTGTAGTTATTGATATTTTGATAACAAAGATTTTTATTGGGGGTAAGAATAAGTCTATCTGGCTGTTTTAGAGTTACAAATGTTCAAACGCGCAGTGTTTCGCTGCGCTAACTCGGACAATTTTAATTGAAAATAACCATGAAGAGTGACCACATTGGGTCTCTAATTCTATCTATAACGCTTTTGGCTTTTTTCTGTTACCTACCCGACGTGGTTTTGCATAACAAATCGATGGCTATATTTTTGATTAATATTATCAGAGTTTATTCTTTAAGTAGTTTTTCTCTTAAAAAACTTACTCCGATGTATAAGTATATTATTTTTTTTATTTTTTAGCGGTATTCAAAATAATAGTGATTAACCAGGAAAAAACGTAAGTATGATTTTACAATTTCATTATTATAAATATTTACGGACATTTTCTACCAAAAATATTGCCCCATTAGAAAAATGACAGAGACCATTTTTGCTGTATTTTGAAGTTGGTTTCTCATGGTAAAGCCGTTTATTATCTAAGTAGTTTTCATAATAGACTACTGTTACCACATTAACGCATGTACTGTATACGGCAACAGAGCGACGCCACCACCTGGTGACGTCACTGAATATAATGTTACTTAGGTACTGTGGGGTGTTTACATTTGACTATGAAGCCCACCTTTATTTTCTGTAAATCTTGTCTCACACGGGAAACGATTTTTATAGCAACAGTGATAACATTATTCGTTTCTATGTTCAGTCATATGGTCATACTGCAGAAAATGATTTGCCGAATAAGTCGCAGCCTTAGATTATGTATCGTATAATATGATCTTAGGTTGCAGCTGTTCGATTTTATCACCATTAGCGATACCCATTAGGAGAATGTTGTGACTATTTTAATGTTGCTATTAGTTCTATTATTTGTGAAATATGTGTAGTTGTGCTATAGCTATCAATTAATATTGTTATTAATCTAATACGAACGTGCTAACATTTATTGTTCGTTGTATGTAGAATATCATAATAGGTAAAATCCAATAAACTTATTAAAATAAATTTTCAACAAAATGACGCATTCAATTATAGTAATCGATTTTAGTTAATAATTTACATTATGTATCTATAGACATTCATAATATTAATGAATAACTATAATATTATTACTATTGTTAAAATAGTGTTTTTAATTAATCATTATACTATTTATCTATATTAAATGTAACAGAATAACTTACCTATAAATGATATTAACTTTTTTTTTCCAAGTTTAAACACACACCTTTTAACTTTTTTGTGTATGTATATACGTTAGTGTGTGTGTGTGTGCGTGTGTGTGTGTGTACCTATAGTTCTATTCATATTTTATAATTGTATATTATAAATATGCACACTTGACAAGTATTATTCATATATATCTAAATAATTTAAAAATGTATTCATTTTAGAAATACATTACCAAGTGGCAAGTACCAACAAAGTTTATCTTATAAATATCATGGATCCAACATCTTATCACTCAACTTAATAATGGGTATGTAATATTTTAAGATTATAGTCACAAACATAAATACATAATAAACTAATGACTAAAATAATTTTTTTCTTTTGGTTGTATATTGTAATAGGTACCTAGGTATGTTCATGAAATATTAAATAGATAATTTCTATCATCTTTGTAATAACTAAAATTGAAAAAAAATTTAAAAAATTAATTGGTTAGGTATAGAAAATAATAAATAACTTAATATTTATCTTAGTTACTAATTTTTATATTCCTCTGCTAATAATAATTATTATAATACTTTTAAACTAATTAAAACCACGTCTATAATTTTATTTTCTTAACTTTTGCTGTATATTTCTATACTTCCAGGTAATCACAATTTTACATTACTTATCTAATCATTGTTATTTGTAATTTTACATTGAGTACCTATTCATATAATACTCTTTACAATTTTACCACAATATGTCTACACGTCTACATTTTTTAGTTATATTTTAAAGAAAATATTTATGAAATAAATGTTATAATTTACATAAATAAATTCCAATGTTTTAATAAATATTTAAAGAGACACTTAGAATAAGTTAATTTTAGATTTCTAAATTAATACATTGAAGAAACAAATTTTTCACATGCTCTATAAAACTTGCCACTGGACCATATATTTATATTCGTTCAGACCAAAGAAATATTGTCATTGACAAACTTATGAGAATGTTTTTAAAATATTGTTGATGACATTGTCGGGGAACCTGTTCGCAATAAATTTTGTTATCAGCAGAATAGCGGTAATTTTTATAGTATGTTCATTAACATTGTCATCGACAATGTTTCGGCACGTCCAAACCAGTCAAATTTTGTCGATAAATATTTAATAAATACGTCATTTTTGGTTATTCATTCAGTTTAGCTTTATTCGCCTACATGTAGTGCATATTTTCACCCGTACATTTTTTTTAAACAGATTTTTAATTTTTTTTTTTCAAGTTATAATAAACTGTATTTATAAATTAATATTTTAATTTGTACATTTTATATTCGTACCTCAATATTCCAAAAAGACCAATGTTATCATGTTAAGATCAGTCATTAAATCATTACCAGTGTATTTCTGCTTTGCCAAAAGACTAGGGAGAACCCATTTCTTCTTTTTGACGACCTTTTCATTTCTAAACTCAAAATTATGCAAGCAGATGCAGCAATCACAACATCATTTTTGTTCCACATTTTATCCAAAACTAATTCACAAACCAAAATATTTATCAAATATGTTGTTTTAGTGTGAACATCTCTGTTGTCAAATTTTGGTTTGTGATATTTTGTCACCGACATTGGTTTCAACGTCGAGGACAAATGTTTCTTGGTCTGGATACGGCTTAACCGGCAATAAATAAAAAAGGATACTCAGGATCTAATAGACCTAAAACAAAATTAAAAAAGAGCTAATACTACTGATAGGTGCGCTACTGCTGAAGTTAAGAAGGTATAGAATACGTAAAGTTAATTAATTTATACTTGTGGGTAACATTAAAAAAATTGCTAATTAAATACAATTCTGAGTAAAGTTTAGTTTTATATGTTTTAAAATACTGTGATAGTTAAAATTTTCATAAAAAATAAAACATTACTAGACACTCAATAACTACATCTAACACACTAACCCCTCTTTTCTTTTTCATGGTTTACTGTGCCTATCGTCTTTCAGTTATATAATGTATCCTATAACTTTTTGGTTATGATTACGAATCAAACAAAAAAGTAAAGTTTCATCAAAATAAATAAATGATGATGGTAGGGTTGGAAGTGGAAATCTTGTACAGCAATACTTGTTATATTATATAAACATTTTAACCTTGCTACTTTGATGAAACTGTAAAGGTATTTAAAACCCATTACCCTATCCCCACAACGACACGGTGAAGTTCGTATTGAAATTAAACTAAAATTTTATCACATCTATCAATTCTCCTATAAAAAAAATTATGATAAAGTTTTTGTACATTTGGTTCAGATGAAGTTGATAAAAGTATCAAAATATAGCTACACTACAGACATAATACAATGAGTTAATGTATTCAGGGAAAATTTGACGAAAATAAATAAATTGAGCCAAATATTAAAACTAAATCATAATTTAGAATAAAACACATGTTATATTATTAGCTATACTAGTCATTTTAATAAAATATCAAAATTTAAATGTTTCAAGTCAAACCTTAGGTAAATATATGTGAGTTGTTCATTTTGGCAAACTTTTTTTTATTGTTGATAGATATATATCTAAACAATTAATGCAGAAAAAACAGTAACATTATAACACTCTTACTGTTTTACTAATAATTAAAGGTTTTGATTAGGTATTATTAATTAAATTTTGTTTTTTTATTAATTTGTCTAGATTACATACACATCTAAATTTCAAGGTTGATTATGATATAAAACTGTCTCACTCAACATTTCCCATTCACAGTATTGAACTGAAAAAAAAAATGTGACTTCCTTTTTTTACCCCTGTTCTTATCATAGTTGATCATTGCTGCCCTGTAATTTTTTTTTTTTATAGAACTGTTACCGCTGATGAGTTTGCTACTCATGGAAAGTTGGAAAGTTAGGATGGTAGGATATATTATAAAGTTATTTCACTTAACGAAAAATGACAACATTTGATCTTCCAACATTTTCAACAAGACATTACATTCAACTTTATTATTTATGGCGTACCAGTTTTCAACAATTTCTAATCAAACCTAAACAGTTTTATCCATTAAAAAAAAACTTGAAAATGTAAAATGCCTACAAATAGTTCAAAAATCAAAAATTACACTATATCTAGTAAAGGCTAATTTAAGTATTCTATTGAAGCATCAGGCCTCTTTGATTATTTTTAACCAAATTACAAAAATAATGAAATTTTTATTGCAATAAATTTTCTAGTTTTTCTTAAAATATTTACGTTTTTTTAAAACTATGAAAATTACTTGAAAAATTAAAAAAATGATTTTCTTACTTGCTAAATAGACAATATTTTATTTCAGAATTCTTAGGTTAAAAAATGTATATTAAACTTAGAATTAATTGTTTTTTCTCTTGATATTAAGGAAAACTGTCATAGAAGATAAAATATTAATATGTTTAATAGAAATTTATGGGTTTGCTGTTTTTTTTTATAACATTAGAGTTACAATACAATATTAATAGAGATTATAATATTAAGACATTCAAAATATAAAAAATAAAATTATCTTCTTCTCCTTTATCTTCATTCGACTATTTGGGGTTGCGCATCGTATTAAAATGTCCACTTGACCCGATCTCGAATACACTGGTTTTGTAGCTGTCTTATTAATATCTAACTACCTCGTTTTTGGTATTTTTTCCCCCCTATGTCCATTTTCATTAAAATTCTTAGTGCCTCTCATGGGGGTTAGGAAAAAAAAGCAATACATCCATTTTAAATAGTATAATATAAAAAGTAATATTATTGGTTAGTACTACATAATAATATTATATAGTACCATATAATAGGGACCTACACTATATTTTAATTCCATTGACTACATTATAATATATTCAATGATAATATTTTAAATGTTTTAACAAAAATAATTATTGGTGCAAGTTATCGAAATCTGTCCACAATCAAAAGTAACAAAAATTACTACTATTGTAGGGCAAGTACAAAATATATAAAAATTAATATAAAATAATAGTATATTACATCATGCATAGGTACAATAATAAAATATTTGTGTATTAAATTTAAAAAATAAATAAATGATACATACCATGGAGTGTAAATAAACATGTACCTATAAAAAAATGTATTTATTTAAAACGTATATATGTTACAGTGTTTAAGAAATTTTTCAATATGATTATTATCGATAATTTATGTTATCTACAATCGTACGATTTTGAAATTCAAATTATCGAATGTTCGTTATCCAGAGTGCAGTGATAATGATGCTCTACAAGTACATATGCTATAGCCATAGTTTAATTTTAAGTAGATCTTTATACATATTGTACTTAAATTGCAATAGTAGTCAATTTTGTTACACTCAATTTCGATTATGGCCTGTAGATTTCGATAACTTATTCCGATAATTCTTGCTACTGTTCTTCCAAATTCATACTCCTCTTTATTTATACTTATCATTAGTTCCCTTCCTTCAAGTGCTACTCTCTATTCATTAAGCACCCTATTGTTAACTTTAACCAGATTTTTTCGTATCAAAACTATATCACCTGTAAACATTGTGTACCATGATACCTCCTCTCACCTGTTGTCTCCGTCGATATCTGAGATGAGACAATATGCACTAGTCTTGTTTAGAACTACTTATATCATTTGATAGAACTTAACATTGGCTGTTAACCTGACGCAATCCAATTTGTTGCCTTTTACACCAGGTATAGGTACCGTGAGAGCATTCTAATCCAATCCCGTGGAAAGAACATATAATAAAACATAGAATAAAAATATTAAACCAAATCATCATCAAATGAGGGCTTCTTATTAGCAAGTGATATAATAAATTTCAGAGGTAAATTTTGTAAATAATTTGTTTGGATCTAGGAAGATGGAATATATTTCTTCAGGTCACCCATCTATTTTGTGCCATAAAATTAAAAAAAGTATAATCAAAGTTTGAAGCCATTTGGATGATATTTAGTGGAGGTGCATTGCGCTTTTAATTTTTAATATCAAAAAGGTTACATTAGATCAATGGAAATAGTGTCAAAAACGACCATAGATCGTATAGAATTGATTTTTTTTAAATTAAAACCCATATTTCTATTTTAATCCTAAGATCTTAATGTTTTTTATTTTTTTTGATACCATATATTGGAATATGTTAATTGAAGACTCTAAGAAATTGATAAGCTGTTTATTATTACAGCTAATAACTATTTTATATTCAAGAGAAATATATGTTGAGTTTTACAAGAATTTCTTGGGGTCAAAAATATGATTTTATCAAGGTTTGAGTTATTTTCAGTTGAGACTCTACTAACTTTATTAATATTACAAGACTTTTTTGAAACCACATACATGGGGATTAGATCATTCAAGAGGTTCAGTTGATTTCTGGAAAAATTATTAATAAATGATTTAATCTATGAGGTGGGTTTAATTAATTAAGTAGAACATCTATTCCCATATTATCTATCACTATTTACTAGGGGTGTTTTGGAAGGTTTACCCTGTAAAAATAGTACATATACGATTATACGTCTTATTTTTTTTTTCTGTTTAACGTGCATATAGTATAAGATTTAGAAATTAAACAATCTATATTCCGTAAAATGTTGAATTTATATTTATCTATTATCTATAGTTATCAAATTAGAACTGTGTAACCAATAGGTTAAAATCTGTTATCTTTTATGGGATTAAAGTTTAGTGTTGTTGATCAACACAAGTTGTTTTTTTTTATTAAAAAAAAATATTGTATTAATACATTTTGAAAATGTTATAATTATATTTTAATATTTGATAATGAATTTCACATAAAATTATAATCATTATAATTAAACTTTACAACAAATGTTGAATGTAGCCTTTCAATCTTTTGATGTGTAACCTGTGTCATTTATAATATTGAACACTTCTGTTAAATACACAATGCAGGCTGAATTGGTCAATATCTTAAGCAATCTTTTTGGTAGATTATCTGAACGTACTTTTTGATTTATTTATTTAATTTCGCACTTCAAATACCGTTATTGGTAGGTAGTTCTATCTATCTATCTAACTATCTCCAAAAGTCAATCCGTGCTTTTCTAGTCATAAATTGAAAAGTTTTCTTTCGAAAAATTGTTGATACCTTTCAAACTTACTCTCAAGATTGATATTAAGTTCCTATCAAGTTGCTCTTTAAGTACTATTCAGATTGCTTATTTAATTTTTTTTATCTAAATTGAAGCTACCCTTTCCATATAATTTTCAATTTCTTTTTATTCATCTCTGAAATGCTCTTTCTATGAGTCTTATTTGTGTATAGATTTGTTTACACTGTTGTTTATTTTCAACTTTTAGTTTATACAGAAAGATCAGATTTTAACTTTTTTTAAATAGAAATTTTTTAAAATACCTTTGTCTTTTTTTCTTATGATATTTCATACAATAATATATAATAAAATCATAAAATATCTTGTATGTTTATTGTTAACAGAATTATTATTCTGAACTCTTATATAGTTAAAAA
The DNA here is from genome assembly GCA_902439185.1 of Cinara cedri. Taxonomy (NCBI): domain Eukaryota; kingdom Metazoa; phylum Arthropoda; class Insecta; order Hemiptera; family Aphididae; genus Cinara; species Cinara cedri. Next base: position 325,341 of record CABPRJ010001901.1, on the reverse strand, counting down.
AAAAAAACAAAGAACATAAATTATAATATGAAAATACTATATCACTAACTAGCTTTTATTTTAAGAGTTTCCCACATTTTTTTTTCTGTTAAAATATATTATGTCAAAAACACCAATTTTTTTTTATAGTTTTTAAAATTTTAATTTGTCATAAATTAACATGCATTATGGTTTGAATTCAAAATCACTTTATTTATTATAGGTTTAATTACGTATTACACTTAAAAATACATACACATAAGTACTTAATAGTTAAGAGTACATACATTGTTCACATTAAAGATTTAAGTATTTATATTTTAATTATGTAATAATATACAAATTAAATGAAACAAACATTACAGTATCAAACTGGGGGATATAAATATGTTATATAAAAAAGAAAAAATAATAGGTAACTTTTCATTACCAAAAATGTGCATACCTCCAACAATATAACTTGTCTACATTTAGTTTTAGTTTCTTAATCTCGAAGCATTGGTAATTTGTCATGTAAAACACATGTGGATTTGATATCAAAGTTAACTATAGGCTCTTGACATTTGTTATCACTTTGAAGTATACCACAAGCTCGAAATAAAACTTGTTTAGGGTCCTTAAGTATATGTTTCTTGCAAAATTTACTCTTAGGTATCATTTTTCCTGTGCATTTTATACCCATTTCTACAAATGTACAATGTGGTGGATGTGATTTTCCCTTATTACTTAATAATGAAGTTGCTCTGATTTTTCTATCCATAGCTGTTTTAAACACGACTGCCTCCTGCCCGATTGTCATTTTTTGATAGTGTTCCAGAAGTTTAAGCTTTTGAAATTTTGTGTATTCTTCTTCAGTGGCCCATTTTGAATTATTTAGCAATCCACTTCCACAAGGATCAGAATCACATTTTTTATTTAATAAGAATTCTCTACGTTTTATTCGATATTTGAATAATAAATATCTATTAAAAAAATAATAATATTAATAAACAGTTATATAGTTTTTTAATTAAAAATGTATGTACCTGAATTGCTGTGCATACAACAATTGTAGCTTAATAAATTTATTCCGCACTCTTCGTACAGCCTCTTTTTCAGATAGTTTTGGCATATTACATAAAGGATCTGATTTGATTAAATCAATATCTTCCAATTCTGGAATTTGTTTATATAAATCAACAGTAACAGTTTTAGTTGGTGGTTCTTCATCTAAAGGTTTTGAATCATCTAAGTTTTGTTTATATCTTTCTTTAAGAAGTTTTTTTGAGTCAATTTCATTAAATGGATTTAAACTTTTGTATTTAGTAGCATAGTGACCAAATTCTTTTTTTAAGTCTACCTGCTTCTTTCCTTCCATTTCTTTGATATGCTTTATGTAGTAGAATAAGTTATCAGTTAACTATTATTATAATTTATTAAGTTTTAAGGTTAATATTTAGTAAATTATTTTACACTATGGTGCTTAAAAACAATATATTTACACACGTTAATGTAAGTGAAAAAACGCCGTTCAACTGTTGTCCATTACGTCTGACATTATTATTATTTGATCAACAATATAGTAAATGTAGACATATGAATTCTAAGTTTCATAGGTATAATTATGTAAAATTCACATTTAGTTAATAAATATTGTTCTTAACTTGAGTATATAATTAAATACTATTTTTGATATGAAACTAAAACCAAATACTCGAAAAGTACAAACACATAACCTCAATTTTTCATTTGGTATTTAGTATCGCGCATGCGTATACACATATGATTTAACAGCTGTTGAATCAATCTTGTTTTTCCATTGTCTCGTGACGTTGGCCCGTACTTCGTTTGGGTAGTGGAGACAGTGGACTGTGGAGTGTTGTATAGACCTTAGTTTTGTTTGCTGTTATTGGCTATTGCTACTTGCTTAGTTGTAATTGAATTTATGTCATTTCTAATTAGGCAATTTTGAATAAAGTGTACGATACGAAATTATGAACGCCGGGCGTTCTACTAAATCCTATTTTATAAATATCCCCAATACAATTAACTTCCGGCTTGTGGTGAGTGTCCAGGAAAGGGTTAGGCATTTTTGTTTTTAATGTTGATTAGGATTGTTAACTAGTGAAAACATATAGGTACTGAATATATAGATAATTATTTTATTTTCAAACAAAATTTTATTTGGTGGTCATGATAATCAATTTTTAAAATTATCTTCTTTGTTACGTATATTAATTTAGATTTATAAGATGTGTTAATTATAAATACAATTTTTATAGGGAATTGTGATTTGATTGTGGCATGATTAAATTGCTTGGAATTGACGTCTATGGCCGAACAAGCTAGTTCCGCGTTTGGTAACGCGTCTTCTATTAGTACCAGGTTAGTAAATAAATTATATTTTTATATTCATATTACTGTAAAATAAATTGAAATTGTCTACAGGAGGGGAAATATAGAAGGAAATACTAGATCTAGAACTGGTTCTCGTAAAGATAATAAAAAAAGTACAAATATTCAAGAAGATACTACATCAAATTTAGATAATACTGCAACATCGTAAGTCCTAAAGTTGTTTTTCATTAAAATAATAAGTAAAATAGAATTAATTTTAAAATGTTTTTTCATGTTATTTGCCTGCGCTGTATGCCTTTCAGATCTGTGAGTGAATCTACTGCATCTGTTCCAAGTAACCGTAAAAATAAATCAAACACTAGAACAACTCGAACCAGTACTTCTAATTCATTAACAGTAAGTTAACCTGTTGTTTTTATAAAAAAGTGATAATATTTTTTAATAATTAAATTTAAATGCTTGTAAGTGATTTTAAAGTATATAAATAAAGTTTAATATAGATTTGATATCTATACGCAGTTATAAAAATATACTATCTTGTAAATTTATTTTAACGCTGTGTCTATACGTCTGACAATGGTCGGTATGATAAGGAACACCTCACCAGAAAAAAAAATACATATTATTCACACAATGGGTGGACCATTGTTGTAGGTAAAAAGTTGGGAAAGTAGAATGTAGAAGAAAATATTGTGTTTTTATATATACAACAATTCATTGCTAACAAAAAAAACTATTTTGAGTGGATTTTGGTTATACATGTTTTAGAGGCCTGTCTAGTGGTCGGTCTAATGATTTTATTCACAAAGTACGTATCTATCGAATAAATATTACGCAAAGAACTAGCAAAATTATAATATTATTGATCTCAAATATTATGAAAATTATACTAAAATATAACTAACAATAGTATAATACATTATTATTTATACATAGGTACTCAGTTTTGTTAATTACGTATTAAAATTAAATTAAAAAATATAAATTTTCTAATTAATAAGAAACTGCACCTTTATGCCACAATTTTTTTTTTTTTAATATCAAAAATGCTTTTTGTAATAACCTTGTATATTTAAATCATGGTTCTAATTGTATTGGTTTTACTGACCATAGTCTGACACATATTATGAAACCATGGTTAGGCGTATAGATATAGCGTTATTTCAAATGTCATTATTTTTATTATAACTATTTTTTCTATTAAATATGACCTATCAATTTTTGATGATCCGATGTCAAATTAATATATATATTTGAATGTTCTTAAATCTACGAGTACTTATTAGTACCTATAAAAATATTTAAAAAATGTGTACTATTCTGTTATCTTCACTACTGATATATTTCCAAAACTATCTGCTATAATAAATTGTTATGTTCCTTTACTTATTATTTATATTATTATATTATTTCATTGTTTATTATTCATAAAAATACTTTTTCAATTTAATAATTCTGTGGTTGGATTTTTTTCCGGGATTTCGTGTCTATACGCCTATGTATAATAACAAGAGTCGGTAAATCATTATTTTTTCTTAACTTTTTGATGTATGGAAATCATTTTTCACATTACTTATCATCAAACTATACATAATTTTATAAACAGTACTAATTTTACAAAAACCTGGAAATTATTTCACTGAACCCGTAGTCCATAGATTTATATGTAAAACCAGAGTATCTGGATGAAACCCAGAGAGGCGACAACCTTAATGACAATGGACGTTTGCTACATACATTTTTTTTTTTAAATTAAATAATATATCCGTATGTGTGTTAACTTTTTTATTAAAATGCAGCAATTATGGTAATAGAATTGATTATAGCAGCTATTTTTGGAAATATTTTGGTAGTCAATATAAGTTAGTATCAACAATTTTAAAAAGCTTTCATGTTTATTAATTAAAAAATGAATAGATGCATTTTTTAAATTTTTACAATCAATAATGTTTGTATTTATAGCACAAAGAACCCGGTCCAAGTAGAAAATCAACATCAGTGAAATCACCTAAATTAAGTAAGTCTATTTTTAAATTTATTTTCTGCCTACCTACATAATTTAAATGTAGAGTAATTCTACCAGTCTTTGACAATTTAACAGTAGAGTATTTGGATACATTTATTTTATTGTAACATTTATAACCTCATAAATCTTTTAGAGAAGAGTAAGTGTGGCAAGCTGTGAGAGCATTGTAAAATAAATAAAATTTTGTAGGTCCAGATAATGTATTAGTGAATGTGTTGAAAATGATAGTAGAGCTAGACAAAGATCTTTTCAATAAGGTGGTTGTAAAGGGAAAACTTCAGACAAGTGAAAGAAGGAATGAAAGATATACCAGAGTGTGGAAAATATAAAGGAATAAAATTGATTATTATAAAGAAAATATATATGGTAATAAATTATAGAAAATAGAGTTAAAGGTGAGACATCAATACCTAAGAACCAGTTTGGTGTTCTATATCAGGAATATCGACAATAGAACCTGTGTTTGATATGAGATAGATTGTAGAAAAATCCAGAGAGAAGATAAAAAACTGATGTATGGTTTTTATAGATTTAGAGAAGACATATAAAAGACTGCTGAGAGAGTTTCTAATCTGGACGTTAATGAGGAAAGGAGTTCTGAGATTGTATATTAGTTTGATGAAGATAGTAATGAAGGTTTAAATATGAGTGTAAGAAGTGTGAAAGGAATAACAGAAGATTTTGGTGTTTTTAGTAGGTGTATCTGGTAGGTCTTGAGTCCTTGCTTTTTATATACAAAGTGTGTTGTCATGGTGCATATTTGCAGAAAATATATTTTTGATACCGAAAAATCTAAAAAAAATTAACAATGGTCTTGATAAATGGAGCACTTGAAAGAAAGAGACAAAAGATAAGTAGAAATTCAGATTATGAGTTTCTTAGTGGGCCATGTAGACCCATCGCTGCCACCACTATAATATTCACATCCTTTAATTGCATATTTGCATAGATCATTACTACATCCTTCCATCTTGTTTGGGGCCTTCCTATAGGTCTTTTACCTACAAATTCTGTCTTCTGTGACTCATTTTAAAGTTTTTCCATCTGCCCTCAAAACATGTCCAGCTCATTCTATCCTCTTGCTTTTACTGTACGATAATATATTTGATCTTCCATACATACTTAGCAAGTCATTATTATATTTCTTTCATACATTCTCATTTCTATATTATATTCTGGGCCAAATATTTTTCTGAGCACTTTCCTCTCAGTTGTGTACTTAATTTATTGTTGTCACCTTTTGTAGTAGCCCACGTCCCACAGCCATATGTCAACACTGGTCTCAAGTAACTTGTATATAAAGATTCTCTAGATCCTATATGATATAAAACATGCAATTTACAGCTTCATTATTAAGGGGATTAAAAAAAAAAAAAAAAAGTTTTGTATATTTTTTTAAAGTTCATAAATAAAATTGTGAATTATTTTATTATGTACATACATATATATTTTTTAGTATTAGATATTTTGGTCTATAAAATAATTGTTAAGTAAAAATGTATATTTATATATTTTTTTAAATTTATAATAGAAAAACAAAAAGGGTCTCCTACTGAAAATAGATATCCACTGCGTAGTAAATCAAAAGTGTCTACACGCGCTGAAGAAAACATAACAAACGAAATTTCTACTCAAGAAATAGAACCTTCACCAAATAAACGTCCAAAATTAGAACTTCCTACGCTGGGTATGTTCAGACTTAATGTTATAATTTTTTTTTATTATAAATGCATATTTATTTTATTTGGTGTTTGATAATATTTATAAAACATTTGTATTTTGTTTAATTTAAATATCTGAATATTTCATTATTTTAAGGTGCGTCTTCAAGTCAAAGTAAGAACAGGGCGGAAAATAATTTACGCGCGTCTTTACCGCTGCGTAGGAAACGCGGAAGACCAACAACGGGGTCTTGTGCTAGTAGCAGGTAATAATATATTATTTTACATTTGTATCAATTAAATATTTATAATCAAGGCTTAGATTTTATAGCACCAAAATAACTGATATATGCATTATAATATGACCTAAGAAATCTTAAAATAAGCTATAAAATTCCATAAAAACCTGAAAAATGGCTAAAAAAAAAATAATTTTTCTTTGAATATAACTGAAAAAAGTTGTAAATGTAAATTGTTTGATGAGTCAATAAGCTGAGCTACTTAAAAATAAGATAATTTGAAATTAAAATTTAGGTATTTTTCTTATGGATTCATATAAATGAAAGATTTTTTCTACTATTTATAAAAAATACAAAATAAATCATTATATTATGCATACTAGTGAAAAATAGCATTATAAAATTTCATATTTGGAGTCCTTGGCACATAAAACAAATATAAAGCTCACTGCTATTTTTATCTATATAATAATTAGCAAATCCTAGCCCTCTTATAATAGTTACAAATAAATTGTAATTGTTATAATATATTTTTCAATGATTAATTTTAATAATTTTAAGTCGCCGCGGTAATACCAAAGCGAGTGGAAGAGAAACTGCAGAAGTGGCTATGGAAGGAGTGGTTGAAGGGGATGGAATGGCCGAAGGCACCGATAATCTAAATCTAATAGCTTCTACATCTAGTTCAATTAGTACTAATGCTCCTGATATGGCTACATCATCATCCACTACTACTAATACAAATCCATCTTCTTCTGGCACACAAGCTACTGGAGGTGGTATAAACTGTAATTATATTTAAACTATTTATTATAATTCTCAATATTAAATTTAAAAAAAAAATGTAATAATTTTCTTTTAGTACCTACTGCATGGAGTAGTGGCACTGCGAGTCATGACAGTGAAGAAGAAGGAGAAGTTGGACGTTTACAAGCATTATTAGAATCTAGAGGATTACCACCTCATTTATTTGGCGCGTTAGCCCCTCGTATGCATCATTTATTTAATCGATCTATGGGTGCTGCTTCTACAAGTATGAATTGATAATAAATTAATACATTTATTTTTATTAGATATTTTATATTTACTTATAAATACTTTAATATAATACTGTTTTTGATTTATAGCATCTAAAGCTCAACAATTATTACAAGGAATGCAAGCTACAGGAGATGAAGGGCAGCAACTTCAAGCAGTTATTGAAATGTGCCAAATGTTAGTTATGGGTAATGAAGATACATTAACAGGATTTCCTGTGAAACCTGTAGTCACTGCATTGATAGTTTTACTTTCAATGGAACATAATTTTGATATGGTAAGTAAACAAGTAAGAGTTAAATATTTCTGTTATTAGACATTTTTAAAACAATTTTTTTTTTTTTTTTTGGAGTGGGGTAACAGGTTAGATTTTGAATAAGATTAAAATTGAATCTTTTATTTTTCATTTTTAATTAGTTAATCTTGAAAAATTTCTTTAACTTTATGTGAAAAATTAGGTATATATTATTTATTATAGCAGTATTTAAAAATTAATAATAAAAACTTTGTATAACTTAACTACATTTTAGTATAAGTAGCATCATATAATTAATATATCTTATATTTATTTTTTTAATAACAATATTTTATCAAGTATGTGTGTTTTCAGTTGGTGCAATATTTAAAAAAATAATTGTATAATTTTAACTTTTAATAATTATAACTATATTTAGATGAATCATGCTTGTCGTGCCTTGACATATATGATGGAAGCACTACCACGTTCTTCAGCTGCTGTTTTAGATGCTGTTCCGGCTATGTTGGATAAACTACAAGCAATTCAATGTATGGATGTAGCTGAGCAATCCTTATCTGCTTTAGAAATGCTATCAAGAAGACATGGCCGTTCTATATTACAATCTGTAAGTATTTAATATATATAATCAGCAAAGAGATCCGAAGTAAATATAATTATTTTTCTAGTCTCTATGATTTATTGAATTCAATTTTAATATTCAAATTAAAACTAAATAAATGGTTAAATTTATCATTTTTATTATTTTTGATACTAACAATTAATCTTATAATAAAGACATTATATTCAATATTTATGGCATTTTTTTATTTTGTTTTTAGAGTGGTGTGGCTGCTTGTTTAACTTATATAGACTTTTTTAGTATTAATGCCCAACGAGCAGCTCTGGCTATCACTGCAAATTGTTGTCAAAACATGAATGCTGATGAATTTCACTATGTTTCCAAGTCATTAACATTACTGTCAGGTCGTGTAACTCAACAGGTGTGTAATATTTAATTAACATACAGTAAATTTTTCTATTTAATTTCAATTTAATTGAATGAATTAATTTGGATCAGGATAAAAAAAGTGTAGAAAGCGTCTGCTTAGCATTTAGTCGTCTTGTTGAGAATTTTCAATCTGATTCAAATAAATTAATAGAAATTGCAAGTGATGAACTTCTAACTAACCTTCAACAATTGGTAAATTATTTATGTTTATATTTATATAATAAATACAATAGTTCGATTTTTATTCTACTTTATTATTTAGGTTGTAGCCTCACCTCCTGTTATGAGTACAAGTACATTTATTATGGTGTTGAGAATGATGTCTACTTTATGTACAAACTGTCCAGAGTTGTCTCAAACTTTATTAAAAAATAACATTGCTGAAACTCTTGGTTATCTTCTTACTGGATCTCCTTCTCCAGAACTTACACAGGTATTGTTTTACATACTTCCTTATAACATAAAATATTTGATTACAATTGTATATCAAGAATATGCAAAAACACATGTCTATCTTATAATTACCATTTGTTGTATTGTGTAAACATAGTGCTATACTTTGAATTATTACTCAACACATGTATATATTATTACCAAATACTAGTATTTTCTGATCAAATTGTCAAATTGGTAATCAATTTTTTTTTTTTATAACTGGGACAAGGTCTATTTGAATAAATATTAATTTAGAGTCCAATGAACTGTTTAAAAATCAAAATGATCATAATTTATATCTTAAGCCACAAGTTATTATTATTTTTTATTGATTTTTCTTAAAAAAAATTACTGACAGTTTAAAATGAATCTTTTAAATGGCTTATGTTTTTTTTATTTTTAATTATTAAAATAAAACATTTTTTTCTTTTATAAATATATAATTTGTAGTATAGGTAATGTTTTTTTTAATATTGGTATTGCAATAGTAAACTGATTCACGATATTCTAATTTTTCATAAACAAATAAAATTATAATAACAATATTTACTTTATTTAATAAATACTAAGTATTAGATAAACAAAATAAATTTATTTATGATAGTTAGGGGGGCGCCAAAAACCATAAGTATCATATGTATATTGTATACTGGACATCATATTCAAGTTCTATTAAATGATTTTTGAAGAGGTCATCATAAATTGAAAACAAAAATTACAATTTGTAAAAGTTTGAAAACCACTGATGTAGACCAGTGTTTATTAACCTGGGAGTTGCCAAAAATATAAAATATTGGGTCTCCATGTATAAAATATATATTTAAGGACCGCTAGAATATTAAATATTCATTTATGGGTTCGCGACTGTAAAAAGGTTAAGAAACACTGATCTAGACTATTTAGTTTTGGGTAATTCCATTTAATCATAAAGAAATATGCTGGTATGTAAATTTAGGTAAAAATTGTATTGACATTAAAGTTTATAGTGAAAAATCTTTGTAGACTCTTATATAAACTAGTACTATTTGTTATTATTCATTTTTTTTTTCCATAGATTGAATTACTTCCAAGAAGTTCCCAAGAATTATATGAAGTGACATGTCTTATTGGTGAACTTATGCCTAAATTGCCTTCAGATGGATTATTTTCAGTTGACAGTCTTCTTGATCGTAATGGTGTTTATGGTGCAATTCCAGGATCGGGGTCATCTCAACAAACGGTTCAGTGGCAATGGAGAGACGATAGATCTATGTGGCATTCTTATACATCATTAGACTCAAGAATAATTGAAGTACAGTAAACTTTTTGTGTTTTATTTTTGTAATATTAGTAATTTTGGGAAAAAAAAAAAATATTTGTATTCAATATTCTTGGATATTTATTTTTATATATCGATGATAACTAGTTGAAAACTAATGTATATATTCAGGTAGCACATCAAGCTGGAGAAGACGAAGTTCTTTTAAGTCATGCTCCTTATACAATTGATCTTCATTCTATGAGACAAATTAATGAAGATACAGGTACAACTCGGCCTATCCAACGCAAAGTTTTGTCCAATGCATCATCTTTGAATAATAATCAACAATCAGTATCTACTACAGACATAGAAACAGTTGTTGCATCATTTGGGTAATATATAATTTGTATTTAAAATTTGCAGATTAGAATATAAGTAATACTTAAGCATTACTTAATGCTAGATATGGTTAGGAAAATATAACAACTTACATATTGTGCTGTATAGTAGGGAGTTTAAAAATTGTATATTTAAAATGCATAGTTCATGGATTTTCTCGTGCATATTTTATATGATCATGTGCTGCTATAATTATTGACTATAAGTTATTGTAAATCTTTTTATCTACTTTTCAGTTCAATAAAAAGCCAACTAGATTTTCACCATATTTTAATCAATTTTACATAATCAATTTGCTATTTTACATTTTACATTTTTTTTTTTTTTTTTTACTCATAACTTCCAAGGTTTGAAGATGTTCACATTATACAATAATAATATGTTTATTTTTTTTACTGTATTTATAAATATTTGTTATTTATTTTATTTTAGTGAAAATGAATTGGCTGGAGCATTTGTACGTTTACTTTTCAGTATATTATATGAAGTTTATAACAGTTCAGCTGGTCCTTTAGTCAGATATAAATGTCTACGTGCATTATTGCGCATGGTTTATTATTCTCCAGCAGAATTACTTTTGGTAATTACATATTTAAATTTATTGAATAATAATCAATATTCATTGAAAAATATTTTTAAAAAGATTCCTGTTATGTATATTAATTGTAGTACAATTATTAAATAATACTGAGTGTTACAGGTAGTATAAAGTGATAATTTACAATTCTAAATAATTTAAATTGTATAACAGTTTACTTAAGTTTTAAATTTTCAAAGAAAACTTTTATTCACTTTTAACTCTGTAAGGGTTTAAATATATAGTTTATTCTAATTTAATTTTTAAATGTATATATCTAATAATATTAATTAAATTAATACATATAAGTAAAATAGAAGAGTTTTTGTCTCATCTAATTTTATAGAATTAGCTTAACAGATTTAGATAGTATTTTCAAACAGGTAGAGGTTTTTGTAAAGAGTAATCTAAATTGCTTTTTACCTCAGAAATATTAGTTTCCTGCATAAAAATGAGAAAACTTAAAATTAGTGATTAACTTAACCTTGACAAAAAATGTATACCTAATTCAAGGTGAATTTATAGGTATGTGATTATTTGACAAATAGTAAATACACCATAGGTAATACTTTAATTATTATAAATAATCAATAGTATCAATTATCCTTACAGAAATCTGAAAAATAAAATATCAGTTGTGGATCTAAAGAAATAAAATATCAGATTAGAATTTTACTTTTAAAAATAGTTTGGTAGGAGTGTACTTTTTTGTGTATGAAAGTACTTTTAATTGCATTTAACTGAGCATGTTTATTATATTATAAAGGTTAACTGAGTTGAGGGTGATACATGTTTAACTAAATTTCTTAAATTGATTTTTATTTTGAAAACATTTTTATTTATTCTAGTAATTAAATTATCACTAATAGTTTCAGTAGAACCATGTGAATTTCTTCCCTAAAGTAAATGGGATATTAATAAAATAAAGCATTGAGTAAAGGTGAATGTTGGAAGAAAATGGAGTGTTGGAGTAGATACCTGAACATTTGAGACATTTGGTACAGTCAACATTAATTATCTTTCATAGGAGTATACAACTATAGTGATCCATATGAAATAAAATCAAAACAAATAAGGACACAAGGAAATTATTTTTATTTTTGGTTAACTATAAGTGCCCCTCTTATTTTCTGATCATATAAAGTATTCAATGGATTTTAATAAGTTTAATTTCACTAATTGATTGTCTCAATTTATAAGAAATTCTTAATTTAAATTACATCTACAATAGAATTAATTAAATTTATCAGTTTTTTTTTTTCAGTCATTTTCTGTTTTCTCAATAATTACAAAAACTACCCAATTAAAACAATGAAATATAGGTAATATTGCAGCACGCCGAAACCTATAAATTTTTTTTTTCGGGTTTTTCCTACATTTTTTTGATAATCCATTGGATAATAAAAAAATAATCTCTACTGCACCAACTAGACAAGATTTTAAGATTGCAAGTTATTTAGAGACGATAAAATGGACATCATAGTAAAACCAATTGATCCCTTCTATACTCAACTCAAGAAAGTCGGAATTTTTTTTGAAATTTAAATTTGTATTATGAAAACCATATAAATTACAGTATTTTATGTGCTGTTTACTAAATTATGTGAATATTATAATTTTGTTAACCAAGAAAAATGTTCACTCAAAATTGTTTTTCGTAATTAATGATTTATTGTTAAGTTCCAATATAAATTATATTTTCTTAATGCAAAGCTTTCCAATTACAAAAATGGCACACTTTTAGTTTGATTGAAGTTAGTCAGATTTTTTTCAAAATCAAAGTAACAATGTGATTTTATTTTTAAGTTTTATTAAATATGAGAATATTCGTAGTTCTGTAATTATTTTATAAAATATGAATAGTATTCATTGACTTTTTTAAACACAGTTTTAACATTTAAAAAAAAAAACTTCTAGTCTGAGATTCAAATCTGGTCTATTCTGCTTTTTTTAATGTTATTGGATTTTTAAAAATGTTTAATATAATGTGTACAATTTAACTGTTAAACAAAAATATACCATGTTATTATTATATATTCTTTTAGAAAGTAGTAACACAAAAACAAATGGTTGCTAGTCATATAGCTGGTATGATGGCCTCACAAGATCTTCGTATTGTTGTTGGTGCTATGCAAATGGCCGAAATTTTGATGCAAAAATTACCCCAAGTTTTTGAAACTCATTTTATACGTGAGGGTGTTATGCACCAAGTTAAACATTTAGCTGAAGCTGATATTCAAACACCTGTAAAGTCTTCTCCTTCTACATCAAATGCTGGAGTTGAAGGATTACCTGGGCCATCTAGGAATACTCCAAATGGTTACTTTTTTACATTTTTAAAAGTCCAACTTTTCATGATTTATACATTTAATTAAATTATTTTTAATATATTTTTAGATAATGCACTTAATCAATGTCTTATACCAACTGAAAATGGAAATAATGAAATTCAATCAACAATTAGTGGTCCTGATGTTGAATTAGGGCCATTGCCTGATGCTAGTGTTTTAACTCAAGTTGCTCAACGTTGTTCAGCAAAGTAATTAGATATTTCTAAAGATATTAGCCCTCTACATAAAATTGTGAGGACTGAAATAATACTAACACACAGGACAAATTAAATTCTTTATTCACTTTTTACAAATTATTAAAAGTTTACCTTTTAGTTCTTCTTTAATAATTGCATTTTTTAACTAAAGTCTTAATTATATGGAATGATATTATTGCTATGATTTTTTTAGTCGTATGTCTGAAGTATTTAAACGAAATAAAAAACACAACAAAAGACAATCTGCTAGTGCTGCTCGAAAAAAGGGTAATCAAGATATTGAGATTAGCGAAGTGCAAACTGTGGCTGGAACTAGTAACAGTAGTAATACTATTACACCAAACCCTGCTCAAACATTAACATTACATGAGTATTTCATATCAAAAGGTATATTTTTATCATATTCAAAATATATTTACTAAAATTAGTTTAATTAAATTAAAGTATTCAATTTTTGTATGTTAAAAAAATTAACAAATTTATAAAGAATTGTCATAGAATGTAATAGTAAAACAATTGTACATTTTTTATTTAAAACTGATGAATCAACTAAAATTTAAATGTGAATCAAACTGTGTTCTGCATTCTTTGCAACCAAATCAAACTCAACAAATAGTTCAAAAATCTGATGAAATTTGTATTTTTTAACTTCAAGTATTTTATTATTCATTAGTACTGAAAATAAAATGACTACTGATAACTGAATTGTAAACAATTGGTGGATAACCCCCCCAACATTTATTTTTTATGGACAAATACCATTTCATATTTTATTATATGGGGTGATCAATCTATTATAAGACACTCATTATATCCCTAAGTATTAACTTTTTCCAGAACATTTAAGAAACAAACTGCTCTACAATTTTATGTTTACATTATTTTTTGTCAACCTCATTTTTGGGTGTAAAATCACTACCTACTTTTGATTTTACCCCCAAAAATAACATAATTGTAGAGCTGCGTAATTCTTATATTTTATAAAATAAATTCTAAAAAAATTTAATACTTCCCGAAATATTGAGTTTCTTACGATAGATTGATCACCCTGTATATAGGTATATGTAATATATAACTGTCCTAATATTTTAGTTCAAGATTGGTATGAATATAAAAAGTTCGGTTACAAAATATTTAGTTTAACCCATCTATCTCTACCAAAATAAGTTTTCTACCGCTCATGATAATTGAATTTTGAAAGTTGATTTTGATTTATAAAGGTTCTCAACCATATATAATATTTGAATAATAAATATATTGTCTGTTAAGTCAGTTCATTAGAATGCACTCTATAATTATTTTTTAATTTTAGGTGGAAATACTGCTTCGCGAGCTGTTGGTGTTAATTCATCATCAAGAACAAGGTTTTCCAATTCAAATTTTAAAACTACAGGGTTTCTAGCATCATTAAATCCAGCACGTCTTTTAAGAAGTACAGAAAGGGCATATGCTAAAGTAATAATACTATTAATAATATCTGAATGATTATTCTTAAATTAATTTAATATACATATTAATTAAGGAATTGAGCAAAAGTTTAGTTGGTAATACATCAACTTCTACAAATACTGCATCAAATTTAAGTGCAGTTAATAAAGAGAAGGCTAAATTTTGGGTAAAAGAAAGAGCAACCTACTTTTTGAATGCCTATGATAAAAGTATAAAAGAGGAAGAAATGAGCAGTGAAAATGAACAATCTGAAAGCATTTTAACACGCCTTACAAAAGCTATTAGTAAAATGCAGAATGAGGTAAAATTTGAAAATATATTATTGTGCTTAATATTAATATCATTTTTGTTTTATGAAATAGGAAAATGAAGATATTAATGCTCTGTTAGAACTTAGAGAAATTGTACTTACCTCAGATATATCACCTTTTGAAGTCAATCATAGTGGATTAATTAGATCACTGAGTGTATATTTAACTGAAATGACATTAGGATTGGATCATAGAAATTGTCGATTGCGAAAGTTTTTGCATGTTTTTGCTGGATATCCTGTAAGTATAGCTAATACAAATGTAAACAATTGTATTATTGATATAATTAGTTTATTCCTATTTAATAATTTGATGTTTAAAACTGACTAAGTACTGTGTATTAGAAAATATCCTGTGAAAAACCCAACCAAGTACTAAGTATTGAAAAAGTGGCGGGCTAGATCTAAATGAGTACCTGCAACAACTCTAATATAAATTACACATTTATGTACATATCTTGACTAATAATAACTCATAAAAACTACTGAAGGCTGAAAGGATACTCATTAAATGGGTATAACATGGCTTTTGGTGACTTCGTTCATAGTTTTTAAAATATAACTTATGAATGGTAGCTTTTTTCTCCCTATAAAATTAAAATTTGAATTATTATCTCTGTCGAATATAGAAAAATGTTGTCACTTCCAAATACAATATTGTGTATTTAAACTTAACATTTTTCATAAGAGCATCTACTACAATTAATTCTAAGATACATATAATACAATTGAAACATTTACAGTACAACATTATTATCTAATTTAACATTTTGTGATTCTTAAATTAAAGGTAGAATGGAAATTTAAGAGTAGATTAATTTGTATATGTTTACCTATTTCAAAAATTATAATGTTACTTTATTTATATTTATAGATTTTTTTTAAAAATATGGATGGTAACGATAAAAATAATGTTATATTTGTCAATTATTTGAAAAACCTTATTTTTGTTTTAGCTTGATTGTTTTGAACCATTTACCACAAACATTGAAAACAACCAATTAGCTCGGCCATTTTCAGCATTAATCGGAAAATTAGGAAGTTGTGTTTCGCAATTAGAACAATTTCCAGTAAAAGTACATGATTTGTCAACCGGTGCTGGAAATAGTGCTTTAAAGTTTTTCAATACACATCAGCTTAAAGTAAATTTTGTGTTGTTTTTTTTGCATTTAAAATCTTTTATTAAATTTATATCTTTTTCAGTGCCTTTTACAACGACATCCAGATTGTAATAATTTGAAACAGTGGAAAAGTGGAACTGTTAAAATTGATCCATTAGCTCTAGTACAAGCAATTGAAAGATATTTAGTAGTTCGAGGTTTTGCTCATATTAGAGAAAATAATCAATCTAAATCAGATGATGATAATTCTGATGATGATATAGATGACACTTTGGTAAGTATTAAACCTTTTTTTTTTTTTGAAAATAAATACAATTATGCTATTTATTATATATTCATAGATATATTTTTTTCCCAAGTTAGGTTGAATTCTATGTGACAGAAGGGTATTTTTAAATTTAAACACCCCTAATAAAGTCTAAAGGATGCATATATACAATATGCAAAAGTGTATCATGAATATTTCTTTTGGGGTTTCAACTTAAAACCTTTTTACAATTTTAGATCCTAATTAAAGTGAGGAGTGTATTTGTTTTACAGAGAGATGTTTATTATTTTTATATTCAAACAACCTATAAATTCTATCAAGCCATTGGAGATATACTCCACTTTTAAATATGAGTTGAAGGAGAGTACTAGTGCATTATTAACACTGCACTCCATATCGTCACACAAATGATAACACTCCACTACTCTCCAACCCAACCTAAAAGTGGAATATCTGGCCCAAAAAAAAGATTGCCACTTAAAAATTAAAAATAGGTAGTAGTTTCACCTACAAAAATAAGGGTGCCTACCTATAAAGCAGCTTGTTTCTGAAATGTTCTAGAAAACAAATTCCAGAAAAAGTTAATACTATCCGAAGTAATAAATGTGTACCCACTAAAATGGATCACCTGGTATTGTTGACAAAGCAACTCCATTCAGAATTATTTTTTCTTTTAGCAATAGTTTATTGTTACTCAGATATATATTAAATTTACCCTCTTTTACCTTCTCAACATTTCACCTACAATAGTATGCACCCACGTGCAAAATTCCCAGCTTTTTTTATTCCACTTTTTATTTTAGGGGGAGTTATGAAATACTATATAAATGTCTTGTACCGTTTTACCATATAAATGATAATCCACTTCTCTCCCCTTACCTAAACTTTAAAGTGTAATATCTCATTAATGTGATCATAGAATCCAAAATTTGAACACCAAAATATTTTTAAATTAATACTCCATTTATTATTTTAGAATATTCAATTTATATTGTCATTGAAAAATCTAAATTGAATTTGTTTTGTCATAAATAATAGTGGTATAACATTTTGAAGCAGCTTGTCTCTTAAATTGTTGGTTCTTAATTTTTTTTGAAATAAGGAGTGTTTTTTCACGTTAAATGAATTGTCCTATATATATCTTAACATTATTTGTAACTACCATCAATATTGGGTAGATAGGAGAAATTTGACAAGCAATGGACTCCTGTGTTTGTCCTAAGGGTAGCTTTTTCGTAGTATAACCAAAATATATGCTGCAAATAGTGTACATTTATTTATTCATTAAAATTTAAAACTTTTTTCCCTATAAAAACAAATAATTGTGTCGATTTATAAATTCAAAATTATTTAAAACATTAAAAACTTTGTTTATTTAAAGATCTAAAGGTCTCTTTACTTTTCTTTTTTTTTAATTGTAGGCTGCAGTTGTAATTGGACAAGGATCAGCTAGACATAAACTGCAATTTCTCATAGGAAATCATGTACTTCCTTATAATATGACTGTTTACCAAGCTGTGCGTCAATTTTCCACAAGTAGTGACATGGAAACTGACAATGAATCTGAATTACCTTTGGGATCTGCTGGAATTTGGGTGCAAACACATACTATTTATTACAGGTATAATGCAATTTTTTTTGTTCTGGAAATATATACTTTTATTTTATTGTCTTACTTATAAAATACATTTTTTTTTATACCAAGACCCCTGCCAGAAGACACAGAAGTGCATTCGCCTAAACCTACTACTAGTAATTCTGGTAAAAAGGGTAGACCAGGAACTCATAAAAGTGCTTCTAAAAGAGTAAAAGACGAATTATGGTTAGGTAAGTCAATATTTTAAAATTATAATCATTCATATTAATATGTTAATATTTATTATGAATACATACAAATTAACAATTATGATTTTTTCAGAAGGAACTGTGTCTCCTTTAAAATCTTTACTTGAACCATATCTTCAGTTATCATTGCCTGATTATGTTCAAATTCAAGATCCTTCATTACCTGTACTCAATCTTTTACGGGTTTTAAATGCCATTAATAGGTATTGGACGTCACTTTATGCAACACAGCTTCATAACAACTCTATTATACCATTTAATGTACGTAAAAAAAAGATAAATAATGATAATACCAAAAAAAATAAAATGTTGCAAAATATATATATATATATATATATATTTTTAGGAATTTATTAATGCGAAAATATCGGCAAAAGCAAATAGACAGCTTCAAGACCCATTAGTAATTATGACAGGAAATTTACCTGGTTGGCTTCAACAAGTAGCATCAGCATGGTACATTTAGAAATTTGAATTTTAAAAATAAAGTTTATTTCATTTACCTTTTTTTTTTTCTAGCGCATTTTTGTTGCCTTTTGAAACTCGACAACTATTATTTTATGCAACTGTATTTGACAGAGATCGTGCTTTACAACGTTTATTAGACTCAAGTTCAGAACTCCAAGGTACTGGAAATAATACCAGTGGTGATATGCATGAACGTGTAGCACCTCGTTTAGATAGGCGTAAACGGTCAGTAACTAGATCTAACATACTTTCTCAAGCTGAAGCGGTGATATCTGAAAATGCAAGTTCACGAGCGTTGCTAGAGATACAATATGAAGATGAAGTAATTATAAATGAATTTGGTACATTTGAATAAATTATAAATAAATTTTATGTTTTTAGGTGGGAACTGGTTTAGGACCAACTTTAGAATTTTATGCATTGGTTTCAAAAGAGTTACAAAAAGCTGATTTAGAATTATGGAACAATCCTTCAAAGTCTGAATCAGACATTTATGTCCATTCACCTGAAGGACTTTATCCCATTCCATTATCTCGATCTTCTAAATTTACACATTTAGTTAAAATGAAATCAAAATTTAAATTCTTAGGAAAGTTTATGGCTAAGGCTATTATGGACTCAAGACTAGTAAGCTAATATTAATTTATTTGGTGTAAAATTATTATTTATTATTTTTGTGTTTTTAGTTGGATTTACCTTTAAGTATTACCATGTATCGTTGGTTAATGGGGCACGAAAACTATCTCTCTCTCAGTGATCTTTCATATATAGTTCCTGATTTATATAAAACATTGTTAAAACTTCATCAATTAGTACTTGAAAAAAGAGTAATTCTTATTGATAATTTGCTTAATGATGAACAAAAAACTGAGAAGGTAGATTATAAAATAATTATTATTTATAACATTATTAAAACATGATTTAACTTGTTATTTTAGATTAACAAACTTAATTTAGATGGTTGTTCTGTAGAAGAATTAGGACTGAATTTCACATTGCCAGGACACCCCACTGTAGAATTGTATAAGAATGGTCAAAATATAGATGTTACAATACATAATTTGGAAAAATATATACAAGTATATTTTTAAACATTCATAAATGATCTTTTTTTTCTGAGATCACAATATACCTAGTTATTTAAATTATTTTAGCTTATTTGCCATTGGTATTTGCGAGAAGGTGTTTCAAAACAGATGGAAAGTCTCAGAGAAGGATTTGAAAGTGTATTTTCTCTTAAACGCCTTGGACAATTATTTTATCCTGAAGAACTAGAAGCAATATTTTGTGGGCATACAAATACAACTAAAAATTGGGATGTACGTATGTTGTCTGAAGCATGCCGTTTAGATCATGGATATACAGCCAATTCTAGAGCTATTGCTTTTCTATTCAAAATATTATCAGAGTATGATCATCAACAACAAAGGGACTTTTTAAGATTTGTCACTGGAGCACCTCGTCTTCCTGTTGGTGGTAAATATTTTTTTTAATTATATACTTAGCTGTTATGAAATGTTTATTCTTAATTTTCAGAATCAATTTTATTTACTAATAATAATATACTGTATTATTAACAAATTATTAAATTTGAAATATTATATTTTTTTTTTTATTTTATTCACTTTGTTTGAATTTCAAATATTTTGTTCATAATATTTTGTTACCTTATTATATTTAATATTTAGAGCAAATTTTTCCCTTATCCTTAAATTTTGAAGTAGACAATCTTGGTCCTTAACCTTTATCTGACTTAGCCTTCCATATTTTTAATATTATCATCTAAAATTGTTCTTTCACAGTTATTATAAATTATGAACACAAAATATGTTTAAATTATTTTTCAGGATTCAAATCACTTTCACCATCATTAACTATTGTGCGAAGAATATTTGAAGAGAATGACAATCCAGATGATTATTTACCATCTGTCATGACATGTGTTAACTACCTCAAACTACCAGATTATTCCAACATCGATATAATGAGAAAAAAGTTACAAATGGCTGCATCTGAAGGACAACATTCCTTCCACCTTTCATAATTGTCATGTACATTTTTATTGTAGTATCATTAATTTCTTTTTAAATATAAAACCACTATAATGGTATATTCCAATTATAATAAACAACTTAAAGAAGGCAATATTTATCTACATTTTCCTCAATGGATATATATTTATATATATATATATATATGCATAAGTTAGTAATATTGTTTTTATAATTTTCATGTAAATATTAAGCATACAGAAATTCAAAACACATTTATTTTAGGGTTAATTTTTAATTTACAATTGAAATTGCTTTTATTTAAAATAATATTTAAAACTTTAAGATCTCTGACATGTTTCTTTGTTCTTGGGTGTGTGATGTTTAATATATATATATATAAATATATACATATATATATATATATATATATATACATACATATATATTATATACCTATATCTTTTTTTTTTTTTAATGTAAAATTTGAATGAAATTTAGGATATATAAAACAAATCTCAATAATGTTTTTTTTTTATTTTTCAGTAAAATATAGAACATAATATTGTTAACAAACATTTATCCAATTTCAAATAAAATTTAATTATCTTACATAAATTTCAAATATTTTTTTATTAAGTGATAATTAGTTATATCCTTGATAACACAATAATACATTAGTTTAATTGTTGTTAAAACTATTATTAAATGGTAAGTGTGAATTAAAAATTGTATTGTGTTACTAAGTCAAAATATAAATGTTCGTCAGCTGAAATTCAACCAAATGTTCAAATTATTCTGAAAAAAATACATCAATAATTATATTTTTGTGCAATAAAATTACAACATTTGTAAAAAGTTGAATTACATAGTGGTTATAATTATACAAAAATACATAATTACCATTGGTGTTTGGGTTTAATGGATGAAAATTCATTGAAGCACTATTTATACAGAATCTTCTTCCTGTTGGAGGTGGGCCATCTTTGAAAACATGTCCGAGATGTGCATCACATTTACCACATTGCACTTCAGTTCTTATCATACCTGGGTTGGTTATCAATAACAGCAAATTTGCTCCAACTGTTTCCATCACCGTCATAAAGCGACAGCATTGTTTTGTATAGTCAAGGAATAATCAAGGAAACGCCGCCAACACCACAAATTATTACCATAATATAAACTTTTTATCATCTATTTCAAAACAGTTGCTCAGATACACAGGAAAATACTGCATTTGTTTTAGTTTACACTCCAAAAGTTAAAAAATAATACGATTTTACAGAAATCAGTATCTTACAAATATGAAATATAATTGCACTGTACTTTAATAAAGCTTTGGCTAACACCCTAGACTTTTTTCTTTCCAATCACCATCGAGCCGATCGGGGAGAATTGCATGTGTTAGCATTACTTCTCCCAGCTCGGCATTCATTCCTTGTCAGAGCCATCTGCCTCAGGACAAGAGTCACATCCCCCCCTCAAAGAACTCTTGAGGTAAATCAAATCTATACAAATCTCAATTCAAATTTAATTTTATAAAAAAAATATAAATATACAATGTAGGTATAAATAAATAATAAACACAATACGTCAAAATGAATTTTATTTAAAATTTAAAATTCATTGGTTATTAAACGAGTGAGCAATATTGAAATGAGAGTTGTAAAGTTGTACACCAATTATTAGTAATCAATAATTTTTTACTGACCGAGAAATTTTATTGAGTCAATTTCTCATTTGTTATTGATTGTTAATACCTCTTGATTGTCAAAATTACTTAATTGTTCCCATTTTTACTAATGATTTCTTTACATCTTCTAAAGTTCCTTATTAACATACTTATATATCTAAAAAGAATAATTACCCTGAAGACTACAGATCAAAAGAGATAAACTGATATAAAGCCTCTTGTGTATCCCACTCCACATAAACTGTATAACTGTGTTTTGTGAATCTTACGATTTTGTAAGTGTTTTTGTCCTGAAAATGAATCTTCACCCAATAGAAAGTATTTTGATGAAAAATGTTTTGTTTAGATGTATAAATTACTTATTCTATATCTATACTTATTAGAGATAGAATTACCACAGATGTTATTAAAAATTAATTAATTAATTAAGAATTAAGAATCTAAATTAATAGATTTTATCTTAGACTTCTGGTTGAAAAGGAACACTATTGATGTCATCACAAATGAATTTAGGAACGTACTGATGGTTGGAAAATATTGAATAATGAGGTGTATTGTAATACATAAACAAAATTTATATGAGAATCCATTTTTAAATTTGACTCCTGGACCCACTAAATTTTTAATACGGCTTTAGGCAGACATAATAGTATGATAACAATATAAATAAAAATTAACCTAAATTCACCTTATAAGATAAGTAAGATGAATTTAGGCTATTGTGATTTTATTATTACTATTTTTTTAAACATTTATTTTCGTTTTTTTATGTGGGAATGATTTCTGCAAAATTTAGATTACATATTTTATTAACTCCGCAATATATCTGATTTGTTTTTGAAATAGTATTTTTAAAAAATAAACAAGTTTTTGTTAACCAACACAAAGCCTTAGCAAAAACCACTATAATTTGGTATTGAAAAGAGTATGTCATAGTATGTATATTATATTTTCAATCAAGCATTCATTATTAAGTAACATGAAAGTGTTATTAACTATACAGCGTTTCCACTCCCAGACAAATACACAAAAAGAGTAAGGTACCAAAACCATAAAATAGTGTTCTCACTAAAAGCAATTGAGAAGAATACAACTTTAATCTATATAAAACAATTAAATAACTAGGTATTATAATATTATTTTACCAATAAGCCAATGAGTTTAAATTAGAGGTATTTATTATAAAAGTGTAATTAATTATCCTTTTTGAAGGTTTAAACACAAAAATACTGGGTGCCTAATTGATATAAGTATATTAAACTTTGTTAATATTATGTAAAATAAAAATAGTAATTCAATGTAATAAAATATTTATGAATTATAGGTGTTATAAAATCATGTACCTATATAGTCAATTAATATTTTTATATCCAATTATAAATATATATATGTTATACAAATGCAAACACCTTTTTAGCTCAAGATAAATAGATGGTTTTTAAGTTTTTTTTTAATTATCTTACGTATATTAGAAATTAATAGAAGCAGTTGTATTATAACATTACTATCAAATGCTTATTTAGTGAGAATACTACTTAAATACTACGTTGCTAGGTATAAAAATATTGTAGACATACCATTTGAAGTGTCAGTTGTTAATTTAACTTTTTTTTGGTCAATAACATCATTGAACGCAGGCCAACCACAACCAGAATCAAATTTTGTTTCTGAAGTGAATAATGTTTCATTGCAAACTACACATGTATATAAACCAGCTTCAGTAGTTTTGTTATACTTGCCAGTAAATGCTCTAAAATAAGGTGATTGAAATATTTTTATTATAGATTCAAAAAGGTTACCTTTCTGTTCCTTTTTCTTGAGTAACATGATATTGAATTGGTGACAGACGTTTTTTTAAATCTGTCTTGTAATCGACTGATTCTTCGTGACTCATGGTTTTTCTAATTAAATTCGTCTTGTTTCTAAATTGTAAAAGTTTTGTTAAACCCAAGATTTTACAGCGACAATACATTCATAATATATAATAATATTTAGGTCAAACAATAAAATATATATAAATGATACAATAGTGTATAAATAAAATATATTAATGGAACAAAAATTTGGCTGTAATAATGATAATAATCCTACGCAATATGAATAAACATAAAACGAAAAACGATAAAGGTAATCACAGTCTCGAAAGTCGAGACTCACGACACTGGTAAGTGGCGGTACCTAAAGTTAAGCGATCTCCACAGATAGCTATATAAAACAATATTGTTTTATATATCTAAAATAACTAATATCTATGGTTATCTCTAAATTCTCCTCAATGTTAATTTTGGGGTCACTTAAAGAGGTAGTTTTAGTTCACTTTTCTACCACGTTTTATCAGCGAGCGCCTCAAAGGAACTTTATCGCGGCTATGTTCAAATATTCAATTAATATGTTAAGGTTTTTATTTTATTATTTTTTATTGATTTTCTACATTTAATGTTTGTTGGATAATCGACAATGGTTTGTACATAAATAATAATTTAATGATTTGTTATGATTATTATTATTTATTTTAATTAATTTAAATTATGATTTTTAAACCCAACCTGAAAATATTGTTTTTAATTTTTTATGTTAATATTATTTTAATTATAATTTTTTTTTATAGTCCCACAGATAAGTACAGGGGCGTGCTCAGAATTTTGTTTTGGGAGTGGTTTTAACTTTTTAATGTTAGTATCAAATTTACAATTACATTATTAAAATAAATACCTAGATAAAAGTCTGTACATAAGCGTATACCTATATAAAAACTCGTAATATCTTTATATTACTGTTAAATATTATAAACGCATTTTAACAGTTAACCTTATAAAGTTATAACTGTAAATAATAAAATTAGCACGTATGAAGTGTGAAAAATAATAATAATAATAATAATAAACATTTTTAGAAACGAATATTTTTACATAGTTTATACTAAAGTATGTATTACATCCTGTTTAAAGATGAAACACATTTTGAAACTAATTTATCAGGGTCTACTGTTATTTCATTATGGATTGATAGAAGAGCTAATCTTGTGAATAGATTTTCACTGGTAGTTGATCTTAAGTATGATTTTATGAGACGTAAACTTGAAAAAGGTAGTCATACTGTCGCAATTGATACCGGAAGAGTAGGTAATTAAGAATTAAAACATTGTTTTTTTTTATATTTAGATGAAATGTGTCATGTTACATATTTATTATTTTACAAAAACAAAAATAATGTTAAAAAATCAATTTGATTTCCCTAAAACCACCTCCTGCGCACGTCTCTGGATAGATGTATACCAGGTGATCCATTTTAGTAGTTATACAATATTAACATGCCGCATGTCGTTCAATCACACAAATTACACTTCACTACTCTCCTCCAACCTAAACTTAAAAGTGGAAAATCTCGTCAACGGATCAATGAAAATCAAAAAATTCAACAATAAATTGTAAAAAAGTATGTGAAAAAAATTAAAATTTTTCAAAATAATGAGTTGAATGTAACATATCTTTCATTCCTTTCATTCAATGAAATTATCCATGAAGACCTTTCCATACTTTCATGCTATTATTTGAGTGAACTAAATTTAGTCTGTTACTAAAGTTACTAAAGTGTCAGTGTTCTAGTGTTATAATATAAATTAAAATATATTTTTCAATATTTTTTTTTTTCTAAGTAATAATCAATTATTATCTTCAGAATTTTAAAATTGTTGTTCTTTTTTTCTGGAATTACTGTGTTAATATAGTATTAGATCTGTAGTATAACCTTACTAGAAATTCGTTGGTACAAACCAGTGTACTGATATATTTTGTATCGGTTTACTAACACTTGATAGCGATTATTTTACACCAGTATAGATATCCGCCGATGGAAATCGGTGTATCTCCACCATTATCCAAAATTAACAATGATAATACTATCAATTAAATATTAATTAATTATTTTAATTATTGGTAAATTATACTTCCCCTTTCCCGCTAATAAGTAATTAATAAAAATTAATTTGAATAGGTATTAATTATTATCGTTTATTATTTCGAGGGGATGAAACCGGTGTTAATATTTTGCACTATATGTATGTGATGGTGCAGAAAAATTAAACCGTTGTTTTTAATTTTCGCACCGGTTTGATTTTTAAGGGGAGTTTACGTCAGTTTGATTTATAAAGAGAAATTTACATAGGTTTGTAGTTTTATACCATAGGGTAAAAGCGGGTTCACACTACACCGTGTCGTGCGGTATGGTGATCATTTATGTTCGTGCCGTGCGTTTTCCAAAATATACATCAATGATACCAATGATTGTTATCAATTATATGAATATTGTACTTGACAACGGCATTAATAAATTTGAAATCTAAAAACATAAAATCCGTATTACAGATGTATTATTAAACTATAAAAGGTATTATTAAAATCCAGTAGCACTCAAATGAAAATGGTATAAGTACAACTATGATGTACATGAATATAATTAAAAAATACACCAAAGAAAAATTGCATTGTCATTACTAACGATTAACGAATTTTGTAGATGAATATATTGATGCTAAAGAAAAAAGTAATCAATTAATTTAAAATATTAAAGTATTAATATAGGATATTTGATTCAATAAAATAAATAAAACAATATAATATTTTCCACTCACAATCGTTTCCCAAATTCCATATATTTTATCATAGACAAGGTAGTTATAATATGTGTATTACAATAACCTCATCATAGTATTCATAGCTTTTTCGAACCAATAGTAATTGTACCTCATAACATTTAAACATTTGTTTTTATTTATTTATTTTTCAGTAAATAAATGTAACCACACGGTCAAAAGTCGAATATATTCAACTATGCGGCATCGTGTGATAAAATAACGAAATTCACTATGGTATACCTGAATGTAACTACGTGGTTCAGCCAATCAGAGGAAATTATTTTATACGGAACGATATGACATGGTGTAGTGTGAACTCACCTTGAAGATGGTTTTTGTTATTCTATGGTTTGTACCAACGAATTTCTTGCATAATTTATGTTGTATTATTTTCACAGTGTAGACACAAAAAAAGTTATTAAAGTTGGTAGTACAGTGTTGTTGAATCCATTGACACAACAAAGTTTTTTCATCCATGAACAGTATACAAACAAAAACAGAAAATTGCAGGCTTGGCTTTCTTTCCACCTTCATTATACCCAACTAATGGAGTGGTAAATGGTAATATTGCCGACTTTTTAATGGTTGTTAATTTTTTATGACTTGCCTCTCGTGTTTTCAGTATCCGTTTTGTACAAATGTGAATGTTTTTAAATACAATTTATTTTACTATTTATAAAATTATTTTTTTCATTTTGTTAATAATTATGTGTTTTGTATTGTAATCGATAATTTAAGTTTTACTTCATTACATCTTGTTTACATTAATACCCCCGTATTTGGATTGACATAGTCGGAATCAAGATGTATACGGTAAGCACCGTGTTTTAAGTATTTTATAATAGCGTACTTTATTTGTTGTTGTGAATTTATTTACATAATTAGGTACCTATTTGACATTTGTTAATAGGTACAATTTTTCTTTACCCTGTCTGATAAACTGTATTCTATAATTTAATCTTATTTTAAATTGATGATTTTAATTATTCTTAGGTTTATAAAAAAGAAACTAGGTATTTTTTATTTTATTTTATATTTACCTATTTAAAATTTATATATGTTAAATAAAATATGCAAATATGGTAATATGAAGATAAAATAATAAACATGAGAGTGAAAACTGTTTTCAGAATTTCTATGATTGTTATTCATTAGCTAAAGCATCACTATTTGACCATTTTCTATTTAACCTTTGTGGGTTGTTGGAAAGGTTGACATGCAAGAATTAATATGATTATTATGATTGTACATTTTGTTGTTTAAGGGGGACCGGCTGTCTGTTTTCCAAATTTTGAAAATTTTTTATAACATTAATGATTGTCTAAAGATAAAACGTTTCCACTGGATACTGCCTAATTCATATTTAGATAGAATAGTATAATCATTATACGGACTTAAAGCGAAAAATAGAATGTCTGGGAATCAGTTAAATGATAAAATGAGAAACATTGTGAGACAGCATGTCATAATTTAAAATTATATTTGGCTGACTATATGGCACTAGATCCACCAACATTTTAAAAATAATGTGGATTATGGAATTTAAATGTTTTCCTTGATAGGCAATTGCATTAGTACCTACAACTAAATTAAAATACCTAGTCTCATGTAACTGAATTCATAAGTTGTATTTAAGTACGTACTAAATGATACATTTGCTGTCCTTTGGTATGTAGTAACATAAAGTAAATAAATACTAAATATGCATTTAATCTATACAAAATAGTTAATCAATTAATTTCGGTACTAGTCCTCAGAACAGATTGAAAAATTTGAATACCACTTTGTTTAAAATTCTACCAAAGCCCAATATTTGGGTATTCATAAAAATTTTAACTACTAAATATTTTGTTTATTAATGAAAAATATTTGTATTGCTGTAATAAATTTAATTTCCTAAAAAGAATTAATAAAGTTCAAGCTCTCATTTATCATATAGACTTTCAGTGCCTAGATTTGTATTATTTATTTGTTGTTTTTAATTTATATTCAATATTTCAATCACTTGTCTATAGATCCGACCATGGTGGGTATCATAATACACGCCCAACTATGGTCAGAAAGATAAAGAACACCCGACCAGAAAAAAAGACCGACATACTATTTGCATGATGTGTGGGCCACTGTTGTAGGTGATAAGTTAGGAAAATGTAGAAGGGAATTTAATGTTTTATGTATGTAACGATTAATCATTGCTAATATAAAAGTATTCTGAGCAGAATTCGGTTATATGTTATAATAGCCTGTTTGGTGGTCGGTCCAACAATTTTTTCCACAGAGTACTAGCAAAACTATAATTGTCTATATATAGCTCAAATACACTAAAATATACAACATAATTATAATATTGTAATAAATTATTATTTATCTCTAGGTATTTAGTTTTGTTAATTAATTGTTAAATTAAGAAATTGATTGAGACTGCACCTTTTCGCCACCAATTTTTTTTCTTTTTATCAAGAATGCTTAATTTATATATTTCAAACATAGTTCTAATTGTATTAGTCCTATAATATTTATTTAATTCGTAAAAATATGAATAATAGATTTATACAGTCTGAACTATTTTTTATAAAAATATACCTAATGAAATTTGTGTTTGAGAAAAAATTTACTGTGAACCAGAATTAAGGCTATAAGTATAAGTACCTATCTACACTAGAGTGCTACTAAATCGACTCACTCACAAAAAGGCATATATTTTTTAAAATGGCTAAACCAATTTTCACAATATAAATATTTTTTGGAGGCTTAATGGTTTTACTTTACACCATTATCTTAAAAATGTCTTCAGAATTTTTAAATTTATTTTGTAAAAATTGATTGGTTAAGCCATTTTATAAAAATATGCTCTTTTGTAGGTGATTTGATTTAGTTACACACTAGTGTATATTATACATTATAAATTATAATAACAATTCAAATATTTCATTGTTTAAATTTCAGGGTACTAGTGCTGACCAAGATACTCGATTCAGTGATAAAGAAAAAAAACTATTGAAACAAATGAAATTTAGTGAATCTTTAAATGCAAAGGTATCTCATTTAAAATAATTTATTTGTTCTCTTATGTATACACGTGAATAGAGAAGACATAAAAATACAGCTGGATATTGTATTTTTGTTAGTTTTTTAAAACAAAAAATTGTTTTGATTTCCATTCAACCTTTTGTCTCTATTATTTCATTTACACATGATACTCTCATATGTCAAATTTTTAATTAAATTATATGCATATAATTTAACAGGTTGATATGAATAAAGTAAAACTGGATACTATTAAACCTTGGATCGGTAAAAGAATCACAGAGCTGTTAGGTATGGAAGATGATGTTGTAGAAGAGTTTGTAAACAACCAATTAGAAGCAGATACTGTATGTTTATTTATAATATATTGAATAAATAAATAAATAAATAAAAATACACATTGTTAAATAAATACTTTTTTAGTGCCCTGATCCAAGAAAAATGCAAATTAATCTTACGGGTTTTTTGAATGGCAAAAACGCTCGAGTGTTTATGACAGACTTATGGGAATTACTTATATCAGCACAAGAATCTCCATCTGGTATTCCTCCTAAATTTATTGAGCAAAAGAAAGAAGAACTAAAAAAGAAAATGGTAAACTATGCATTTATATTGTGAAAAAATTTTCATATTACCTATATTAAGTTTATTTTTACAAATCTGTTATAGAAATGTCTATAATATTTTATTAATGATATTCAATGCATTCAAATGTTATGTGTTATTTTATATTAAAAAAATAAAGTCTAAAAACGCTATTTGTAACATTTTAAGTGGACAAATGTTTAATACACAACACATAATCAATAAACGCAAAACGCAATAATTAAAATATCAATAAATGGTAATTATTGTTAAACAAATAAATTGTATTATTATAATTGTAAATAGAAATTGAAAATTAAGATAATGTTTTAATTTGGTTTTTCGAACGTGACAATATTTTATTGCTATACAAATAAAATGTATTAATTTTATATAATATTATAAGATGGGTACTATTTTTTTTTGCCACAATTAGGACGGAAATTCCTATGAATACATGTAGTAGTTAATCACATAATATATAAAAGTTTGATTTATTTTTAATATTGTTATTATTTGTTATTAATATGGTTTGGGACTTTATAGCATTTATTGCCATCAAAATAAGCAGCAAAAAAGCACTTAAGAATATTTAAATAAAAAAACAAGACAAAAATTATGAACAAGTTTTAACTTCTGATAAATTTTTTGAAAAATAAATTAAAATTTTTAAACAATTAGGTAAATATAATCTACAACTTTTTCAACGATATACCTTTTCACAACAATTTTTAAAAATAAATAAAAACGGTTGCTTATGATAACTTTATTTTTAGTTTTATAATCTGTTTTAACCTAAAGAACCATTTTTTTCTCATGATCTCAAATATTAATAAGAATAGCAAAATCTTTTGCTTAACTTAAAATCTAAAACAGAAATTAACCAAAATATTTAGTTTTTTTTTATCTATGATACGTATTAATTAAACAAAAATATAATCAGAAAAACTAAAAAAAGTATTTTCAATTTTGATATTTGTTTCCACAGTACTGCTAGATTTTATGTTGAGCCAAAAAAATAAGCAGCTTAAAGCCCCAAATTCTAGTTATTAATATTTCTATAGTATTGAGCCCAATTGCTTAGTTGTTCACTAAAAGTTTAGTTTGAGGTATTGACATCATTAAATTATTCTAAGTGTTATATAATATTCTAAAAATGGTGTATACACACATGTTAAAAAATTAAATTTAAAAAAGTGAAAACATTAAGTAAAACTGAAGATGTAAAAAAAAAAAATATTTAAAAACAAAACATAAAAAATAAAATAAAATATTATAAATAATTCATTATTCTAATATTTAAGTGCTTTATTGTTGGCCTTATAGGAAGATCAAGAACGCGTTGGGGATATGATTAAGAAGTTTGAAAAGGATAAAGAAGATAGAGAAAAGGAGAGGAAAAAAGAACGAGAAAGGTAAATTTACAAAGAAAAATAATATTTTTTATTTATTAATTTGAAACCTTCAATGCAATAATAGACTAATCCTTTTACATTCTCCATTATTAAGTCATTTGTCATTAGCTCCATTCTTGCTCCCAACAATATTTTTAACTATATTGTAAAATAACAGTTTATGTGCTGTCATTTAGTGAATATTAAGTGAAAAATGAGGTTTAAATTAAATTAAGTTTGACAAATTTGTGGTTTAGTCCATTAATGTACTGAAAGCCTCGTTTATGGTATGTACTCAGTTTTATACATTTTTCAACCTTTTTATTTTGTTTTATAAAAGTTTGTTATAATTTGAGTTTTTTGTGTATTCCAAAAGTTTTCAACACTTTGGTTTATACCATGTTATATACTAAAATATCCAACTTCTTGATGCATTATTTACAAAAACAATATTTTTTATGTATATTAAATTTGTCTTTTTTATTGTTTTCTTATAAATCAAATTATGTTTTTATTTCTGTTGTTTAAAATACCTTTTTAAATAATATCACATATTATAAATCCTTAAGTTTCCTCATTGTTTATTTAGAATATTTAATTTAACATAAAACACAATTAATAATTAGAATTATACAATTGGTCTCCTGATATTATCCTGAATATTTCATTTCTTAGTTTAGAAAGAGGATATTGTTGATTGAGTTAATATGGTTATACATAATTCATTAGAATACTAAACATAGGTTTTAAAAAAGTGTATTTATATTTTAATATATACATCTATTAAATATATACTTATTATTTTAGAAGGAAAAGTCGTAGTAGATCACACACTCGAGATCGCCGTAGTAGATCTAGAGATCGCCATCGTGATAAAAGAGATAAGGAGAGGGAAAGAGAGAAGTATAAAGATAAAGATAAAGATAAAGAACATGATTCAGATAAAGTGCGAGAAAAATATGCTAAAAGAGAGTAAGTATTCTTTTTATGTTTTGATTATAGATTCGAATAAAAGTAATAAATATTGGATTTTTTTTTTTTTATTTCAAAAAGATTTGTATGTTATTTGCAACAAAGATACATAGATAATATCATCATTAACCATATTTTTTTACTTCTCTTTATTATTTTATTTTCTCCAATGTGTCATGCTATCAACTGTGAAATACAACTTTTAATAATCAAAATATGTTAAATTATTAAGGTGGTTGAAAGTGGGTTGTATTTTTATGCATTTAGATCAATACGCGGAAAAATAAACAACATACTTCTAGAAGTCCGATTTTAATTTTGAAAACCTTAAAATTCATTAGATTCATGTTTTGTAGGAAATTAATTTTTTAGTAATACTAATAAAAAATAATCTTTGAGATATGGTGAAATACATTTAGTATTATAAAACAACAAATCTTATAAAAATCTTGCTCAAATCTAAATGCACCATTTTTGAAAGGAATTATTAAATATTGTCAAGATCTTTCTTTTGGAAGGTCATTTTAATTTTCCAATCAGTTTTCATAATATCTGGAAAAAACCAGGATAAAAGTTTAGAAAAAGGGGAAATTTACAAAAAAAAATGCTTTTTATTATTTTCAATTTTGTTATTTGTTGTAATTCAGTTAAAAATATTTGTAGAGACTTAAAATTTAGACATAAAATTTGCCTTTTCTAGACATGGTAAAAATGTTTTCAAAAAAGTCATTTTTGAATTATTTATAGGCATTTAATTTCGGGAGTTCTATTAGTAATTTTTTTTCGATAGATATTTTGTGATAAAATTGTTTAACTTATCAAAAATGAGTATAATGTATTATTCTTATTTTATTTATTTTTTTAATAATAGTTATAATCAAATTTTGATGAAAATATTAAATATTATAGCCTTTCAAAAATGTATAACCGAACTTCGCTCCAAATCGTTTTTCGTTAGCAATGGTTTATTGTTGGTTACAGATATAAATTAAATAACTTTATATACCTCAGCTTCTCACCAAAAGTAGTTTGTTGGGAATTTTTCCGAGCTGAAGACTATTTTTCACAGGGCTATGATAAAAACAAGCAGTTTTAATTTGAAGGAAATAAAAAATTATAATAATTATTTAAATAATTAATCTAGTTTAAAACCAAAAGTAAATTTTGATAAAAATGCCATTTATTATCTGTTGCTATGATGAAAATTCAGTGAGTGGTGGTGAACAGATTATGTCACACTTATACTGATGATCATTTATGACTAACAGAGATAACTGTTGGGGGTGGCAAGATTAAAAATTGCCTAAATACTACATCTTATAAATCAACCACCTTTAATATATTAATTTATTATGTACAGTTCTCGATCTAAGTCTAAAGGAAAACTTGTCAGTAATGGACATAGTTCTCCAGCCAAAAAAGATAAAAGTCAAAGTCGTTCTCCAAAAAAGGATGCTGTTTTAAATGAAGAAAAATCTAATTCAAATACCTCGTAAGTATTTAATTTGGTTAATCCTGATTATTATCATACTTGATTCTAATGATTAATAAACATGTTATATTCTGAATCTAAAAGTTTCAGAAGCAAAATTAATACACTTTTATTCTTTTAAATTAAAACCATTATTTTTAGTAAACAATTTATGAAGAAAAAAAATACAGTAAATGTAAGAGCTAAACATAGAGGCATAGAGTTGACATCATTCACATCAATACTATTTTAAATATTAAAATTGTATAACAACATATTGTTTTTACTATTATTATTATCATTGATTACTTAATTTAATAAGTTAAATAATGTGAAAAATTCTATGTTTAATTAATCTAATATCCAGTTAAATCACTTACATACTCTTAACATTGTGTATATTAACTTAAATTGCAGAAATATATATTTTTGAATTATTTAATTTTAGTGTTTCTCCAGTTGTGGAATCTAATAATAAATCTAAACCTAAAGACCGGTCATCATCTAGAGATTCTACAAAACGTAGAGAAAGAAAACGTCGTCATTCTTCTTCATCAAGTCATAGTTCAACTTCATCAAATTCTTCTCCCAGTCCTGGTATTTATTAACTTTTTTTTAATTGATAAAATCCAATTGAATTATTCTATATTTTTTTAAAATAAATTAGATCGTAAAAAAGATAATTTTGAAATACAAAAAAAGGAAAATAGTATCCAAAAAAAAAGACAATATCGAACAAACAAAGATGATTCTTCAGCTACTGAATCTGACAAAGATAAATCTACAGACAGAAGGGTAATATTTTTATAATAAGATAACCATATTAAAAATAAAATATTTCTTCAACTATAGTAATTGAAATAA
The DNA here is from genome assembly GCA_902439185.1 of Cinara cedri. NCBI lineage: Eukaryota > Metazoa > Arthropoda > Insecta > Hemiptera > Aphididae > Cinara > Cinara cedri. Next base: position 289,524 of record CABPRJ010001901.1, on the reverse strand, counting down.
AAAAAATATATATATATTTTATTTTTATTTTTTAAATTATCTAAGGATCGCCGTGATCGTTCTAATTCTCGTTCAAGACGTCCTAGGCGGGGTTTCAGTCGTAGTCGCTATCGTGAAAAGAGTCGTGATCGATATTATAGAGATAGAGATATAGAACGACAAAGGGAAAGGGATCGTATTCGCCGTGATCGTGAACGTAGAGATAGAGATAGAGAAAGAGCAATCCGAGAAAGAGAACGTGAACGTGAAAAACGTGCACAAAGAGAAAGAAAAGATAAATCATCACCTCGAAGAAGGTAATTTATTGCAATAATTACAATTAGTTTATATTAATGAATATTTACCATTATTAAAAATTTCTACTCTCAGTACTTAATTTTTGATTTCTTATATTTTATGTACAGGAAAACACGGAGTCTAGAAAGAAAATCCCGGTCTGGTAGCAGACGTTCTAGATCTCGTTCAAAATCTAAAGTATGTAAATTTTTAATGTATATTTTTTTCATTATTTGTACAATTACTAAAATACATTGTAAAAAGTTAAGTATTTTTGATACTTGTCTATACATTATCTCCATTTTTTCATTCCTTTTAAAAGAGTTGGAAACAGTTAATCCTAACTTTCTCTAGTTTTTTAAAATATGCAAATTATTTCTATTTTTTAAATCACTTTTCCAAATTATTATCTAATACTTAAAATTTTGAAAACCTCTTTGTTTTCTTTTTTATGTGTATGGTAAGTTTACTTTTTTTTATAATAATATCTTCAAAAAAGAAAATATTTTCCTGCAAAATAGAAAAGAAATATATGAATTAAATTCATCTTTTTAAACAGAAATTAGAGTACAGGAATTATTTTCCTCCAACATTTATTGGTCTAAATGTACGAAAAAATTAATATCTTTCAGCTGCCTTCAGTGAATTATTGAAATGTAATTATTTTTGTTATTTCAAAATTTTATTTTATTTTTTTGTGATATTAAAGCAGTAAAACTTCCTAATAGCCAATGTTTTTTAAAAAAACTGGGATATTTTCATTGATTTTCAATAAGAAAACCTCCAAAAGTGAAACCTGAAACATACTCCTGCTTGTACAACAATATCAAAGTCTTAAGTACTAATATTTCATGCATTTAATTATATGATGGTTTTTAACACAATGATTCGCTATAAAAATTAAATGGTTGTCACTTAGTGAAAAAATTTCAATTTTTACCTTCCGTTGAAACAATGAAAACTTAGGAGTTTGTGTATTAGCAGAATAGGAAAAACACAGATTACAGATTTTGTTTTTAACAAAGAAGACATTTTTAAAATGTGGATTAAAAATGGAAATGGTAAGTGCACATGAACATGTGAAGGCACTGTAATTGATAACAAAGTTTTGGTATGGTTTGGCAAACAAATTTGCTTTTTTAGGATCAGCCATACCGGAAAATGCTGAACTGGAGTTTATGAATTTAACCCAGTGCATCCATATTTTTCCTTTTACACAATTACCCTTTATTAATTTCAAAAAATTACCCCTTCTGAATACCAGACACCTCTAATAGTGAACAAAATTTTGTTGTCTGAGTGTGACCACTATTCAGAAGTTTCATTGTACATCACTAGAGCACGGATGTTGTAGTAGTAACAAGTAGTAAAATTGATTGCAGTATTGCTCTAAAAAAATACTGAAAATTGCATTAAAAAATAAAAATTATTTTACAAAAATGGAAATAGTTTAATCAATTTTTTTGTAAATATAACAAGAACAGTCCTTGATTGCTCAAAATTCTCGGAGTGACTGAAGAACAGATTTTAACAGTCAAACAGTCACATTTTACAAATTATTTTTGTATTTTATCGAATACCTACACCTACCAACTTGGAATTATCAAAATAAAAAATATACCATTATTCGATTTTATGGCTGGTAATATCATAGTATAATCTTATCTATATGATTGTCAAGTGTTGACTATTAAGAAAATAGTTGTATAAATGAGTAAATTCAACAAAATCGAAAAAATTCCAAAACGTACTTAAAACTTTTACATTTGAATTTGTATTTTTGTGAAACATTTAAAACTTAGCAATATATGCAAATGCAACAATATCTGTGCTCTATACATCATATTATATTTTCCTTTTAATACAATCTATTTTACATTTACTAAATTTATAATTATTTGTTTACTATTTAGAAGAGACCAAGTAGAACATCACATAGCAAAGAACGTATTGTTAAGGATTTGAATACAGGTTCTCCAATAAAAAAAGATAACATGTCTAAATCAAAGGTAGAAAATGTATATGTTATTAAATATTTTCTGAGTTTTGAACTACTTTTACTAATGCTCCAATTTAACTTGATTAATTTCTTATTTTTTAAAATATCATTTAATAGATATCTCAAGAAAGTTTATCCAGAACCCCTTCACCTTTTAAGAAAACTGATGACAAGCCAGAACGAAAATCTATAAAAGAAAGATTGTAAGTAGTTTTGGAGGTTTTTATTTTAGATAACTATTAATTTTTTTGGAATAATTTACTACTTTATTTAAGGGGCGTTAGAGATGAACAAACCACTAAAACTTCTCAGTCTCAAAGATCAAGAGGACGGTCACCATCTTCAGAAAAGAAAAATAATACAGACAAAAAGTATATATATTTAAATATTTTTTATTTTTAATAACTTATTTAAGATTATTCTTATTTATTTAAAATTTAAATGTATATTTTAGGAATATATCTAGTTCAAGACGTAAATCACCATCTCCTGTCTTAAAGAAGAAAGAGGAAGTAAGCATTTATACAATAATACATATTTTTATTAAGTTATTGAATTCATAAGTACTTGTATGAGGTAAAAATCCTATGTATCTAATTTGATAATAATCATGATTTATGTATCATATTTCTACTTGTATAGTTTCTTTTTGTAAATGTTACTAGCATTTTCCATCTGTTTGCACTCTTGTGTTCATTTTTGTCTATTGTCACCTGCACTCATTAGTGCAGTAGATAACACTAAGTTAGAATTAATTCTAGTTTTCCTATTAACATTCTTGTCGTTAACCCCTACATTTTGTAGTAGAGCCCATACCTTACTACTAAAATGTGTAAAATCAGTTTTATCAATTAAGTTAATCCATTTCTCATTTCAAATTAAAACCAGGTACATAGTTCTTTTTAACTTAGGAATGAATTTTTTATGGTGATATTAATGACTAATGTATAAAAAAAAAAAAAAAAAGAGATCAGTTATTAGAGCAAGGCAGGATCCACTGAATATTGTCTTCAAAGCATTTAGTGAAAGCATGCTAATTAGCCTTCTGAAAGTTCCACTTAAGTTTTGGTACTGGCTTATTAAATGGACATCAAATCTTCTAAGAGTAGAAAGTTTGTTAATACATTTTTGGTTATCACAAAAGGGGAGCCTCTACCCTTATCTCAAGACACGAATCAGGTCATGGATTGTAACACGTTTTCAATATGCATAGTGGAATGTCTCTTTGTTTCGCATAGTGCATTAGTACTAGTTTTTCATTTGTATCCAATTCATTATAGCTCCACATCGTGTAATAACTGTTAAACTCACCAAATATACATAGGTTACCTTTTAAGTCTTACAAAAAAAAAATTATCACATAACATTAATTATTAAAAATGGTTTCATTGTTTTTTTTATAATTATCTCCATTAATAACTATACACTTTCATGCTTTTGAACCAATTCTCAAAGCACTTTTTCCACTCTAATTCAGTTCCAAAACATATATTTTGAATGCATTGACCACTTTAGTTGTCAGGAAATGTTGACCACACAATTTTTTTTGGTGTGCGGGAATTAAAAGAAGTCTTAGAAGTTTTAGTTGGCAAAATATGCCGCTGTTTTAGCATGTGAAAGCATACTTTCCCATGGTTTTTTTCCCTTATTTTTTTGAAGAATTTTGGTAAACAAATGGAGTACCATTCAGAATTGACCTTCCTAATTGCCATATGTCCAGTTATGCTGATAAAACAAGTGACTATTTGTTTCAAAGAGCTTTGTGTGCGAACAGCTTAAGTTGAATTTGACTCACCTTGAATGACCCATATTATCGATTGTTGTTTACTTTTCAGATCATACACATAAATCCATAATTCATCACAATCTTATAAACATCTTGAAGTACCATGACTGTATTTTTTCAACATTTCTGTGCACCAATTTACACAAACCTTTTTTTGAGCTAGTGTCAAATTGTATGGGATCTAATAAAAACAAATCTTTTTAACAACCAAATGTGCATGCAATATTGAATATACACTAGTTTAAATCATACTTAAAGATATCTCAATTTCACAATAAGTCACATGATGGTTGGTTATGTCATACATTGCGATAAAAAATAAATTGGTTTTACAATAATGTTTATTTTTTTTCTGTGGACAATTTTTCTTACAATTTCAAGTATATCACTTTTTCTGAAAGGAAATCTGATTGGGATGGTACTTTAGGGAGGTCATTTTTTGATGTTCCCAGCTGTTTTCATAATTAATGAAAAAAATTGGAATATGTATTTTGTTTTAATTTAGTTTAAAATATTTGTAGAGACTTAAGGTTTTTACAGAAAACTTATGTTTATTTTTTGTAGACATGATAATAATGATTTAATTTGATTTTATATGGATAAAATAATTTTAACTGAATGAAAATATTTAAATAAAATTTAAGGAAAAGTTGAGGTGATTGGTGTAGTGATTTTAGATTCGAGTGGAGCGAAGAAGCTTATGGTTTTACAAAGATTTTTTTTTTTATCTGTGCAAAATTTGTCTAAAAGAAAATCGGACTGGAGAGGTATTTCAGGGAGGTCATTTTTCAATTTTTTCTCAATAACTAGAAAAAACTGTACATTAAACAAATATTAGAGAAAATAAATAATGCCTATTTAATTATTTTACTGTTATATGACATTTATATTATTGAAAAAGCATCACTATCTACTAAACTCCGCTCAAAATAATTTTTTTTCGTTAGCAATGGTTTATCGTTGCTTACAGGTACACATTAAATTATTTTAAACAGTAGCTGTACCCATTCTCATCCAAGGACACCTTTTTTTTTAATTGAGTCTACATTTTGATTAAAAATCTGTATTAACATATTTCACTTATAATAATTATTTGTAAGTTATTTATTGTTGTATACAGATATAAAATAAATAACTGTATAAGAATATAGTTATTGACCAGATAAAGTCTTGCCAACTTCCCATTTATAACATTGAACAACAATAAAAATCAATAAAATCAGCTCTTTTTGTTAATTTAAATTTAATGATTTATTTCAATTGTTTTTTAGGATAAATTAAAAAAATCTAATAAAAAACATGAAAATTCTGTATCTGATGCTGAAAAACCTAAATTGAAGAAAAAAGAAGAATCAAGTTCGTCTGACGAATCTGTAAAAAAGACCAAAAAGAAAGTTAAACGAGATTCAAGCTCTGATGATGAAAAAGTTAAAGCTAAAAAAAGAAAACTGAAGGATTCTACTTCATCTGAGGATGATGAATCTAAAAAGAAAAAGAAACGTAAAAAGAGATCATCCAGTTCAAGTTCAGATGTATGAACTATCTTCAAGTTATTTAATATAAACAATTTTAATAATTATCTTACTTATATAGGAAAGTGATGGAGATGATAGAAAGAAAAAAAAGGACAAAAAACATAAAAAACACAAGAAGCATAAGAAGCATAAAAAACATAAGAAACGCAAGGCTGAAGAAAGTGTAAGTATATTATAAATTTATTATTAAGTGTGCGATTTTAATTTTAAATTATTTTATTATTAACACTAGGGTTCTGATATAAAGTCAGGAGATGAATCAGAACAACGTCTAAGGGAGAAAGCACTGCGTTCTATGAAAAAGAAAAATCAAGCAAAACACGATGGAACTCCCAATAGTAATAGCAGTGATTAACAGAAAGGTTAGTTTAACTGAGAAAAAACCTTGAAACATTTTTGACTTAGTATAGATTTCAATAATTATCTTTAAGTTATTACTCTTCTTGCATGTTTAATAAATACAAATTCAAAATTTGGGTCTTATTTTGTAGAAAATAAACAATATTGGGAAATTAAAAAAATAAAATAAATTTAATTCTGTATATTTATAATAGATTTGTGCTCTCAATGTTTTTATTATTATTATTATAATTATTATTATTATTATTATTATTACTACCTTTTAAATATGATTCATTAAAAATATAACAAATTAATTTTATTCTAGCAATTTTGACAATTTCATTTGAAAATATTTATTTCATGTATTCTGTGAAATAAAAGACTGAACAGTTCTCTCAACTTGTATTTATGTTTTATTATTATTATCATTATTAATTAATTAGTCTGAATAAACTATTAATTATAGGTAAGAAATTATTTTTTATGTCACATTGACCGTTGTAATTCTAGCAACGAGAATTTGACAGGTTAGCTTTCTATGCAGTCATCTGGCTGCCGACTTGTTGGCAGAGTTACATGCATCGTATTCCTAGCACAACTACTGTTTGATCGCTTTTCAATTTATTCTCATTCAATCAACATTTTTAATCAGCAACTACAATAGGTACTTCTATCAACTTTTATGCCATCTACATAATACCTTTCAACACATCTGCAATCAACATATTCCTACCAACCCATCTGCAATCAACATAACTCCTACCAACCCATCTACAATCAACATTATTCCTATCACCGATACACCTGCAATCAACATAACTTCTATCAACACTCCTGCACTACAATCAACACTCCTGAGCTACAATCAATATCTCTGTCATCAACAAATGTTCAATATTTACTCATATCAAATGATTGTTGAACATCCGTAAATCATTGAAAAGTGGCATTTAATTTAATGTACAATCGCCAACATTACTTCTCAGGATTGATATAAATATCTTGGTCTTAAAGAATCACACTGTGGTATGCATTTTATCAAGACCTTTAATAATTATTTCTTAAACCAAAATATATATATATATATATATATATTTTTTTTTTTCTTATTTAGGATTATTACAAGAATCTAATTTGAGTTGGCTGTTTGAAAATATGTGACTAGACATAATCGCTGATTGAAAATCTGCTGTTGATCTAAGTTTTTGGCTTATGAAAAATTTATACATTAATTATTTTAAAATAATCTAATATATTTGTCTAAAATATTTTATTTTGTGAAAATCTATTTAAAACATATATTTTGTTTCAGGTAGATTAATTTGTTCAGAAGAATTTGAAGAAATTAGCATCAATTATCCGAGATAATATTAAGTTATCTTTTATTTTTAAAGATTTTTGTATATTTTAAATTGTTAATTTACATTAATGTAAGTTTCCATTTTAAACACTTCTATTTGAATATATCTTTATTCATTTTTAAATTATACAATTTATTTAAAAACATATTGTCACAAAATTATATTATATCACATTCTAAAAGACAAACAACCTTATATTTTGATAATTTCATTGACGAAACTTAAACATAAATGTTTTCAATACTACTGTGTGTAAAGTGAACATTTTGTACATCTTTTATAAATTTTAGTTGATCATAATCAATTGTACAAATTACAGATTATTAACAATAGAGTTCTATAATAAATACTCGGATCAAATATTTATTTTTATATTTCCCTTAATGTACTTTTTTAAGTCAAACACTATTGTAGTGTGTTTTAGTTAACTATTACAAATATAAAAGATCTATTTTCTTAATTCTTGAAAAAAAAAAAAATGCAATTTTCTAGTTTTCTAATTAATACTCTGTTTTGGTAATTTAAATAACCTGAATCTACAAAGAAAAAATTGTGTTACAATTATAGTTTTCTAACGTTTATTATACTTGTCATGGCTTCTTAAAACTTTAAATGCTCAGAGAATTTGTCTGAAATTTAGGAATGTTTCACTCTTCAACCTCTATTTAAAAAATATTTAACTTCAAAATTTGAATATCATAATAATTACTTGATCTAATATTATTAGTTTCATGTATATAATTTGAAGTTAAACAATTTGAATAATGCTATAAATATTTGTAGGTAATAATTACACTAATTAAACTAATATAAAAAAATAAGATTTACTTTTTTTAATAAAAAAATTTGATACACAATTGAAGTGGATACTATGTATAGTTAAATGTTAATAACACATAATAAAAACAACTTTAAATACTTAAAAATTGTTTACTTTATTTATCATTTAATTTCAGTCGTGGAAAATGATAACAAAAATAAATTTAAATAGATTTAAAGACAAATTTAAATAGATTTAAAGACAAATTTAAATAATAATATAATGGAAGGGTTTAAACAATTACATTTTTTTAAAAAAATATAGTTTTTCATTTTCTATGGCCTTCAAAAAATATTACAAAAAGTACAATTTCAATAACTATTATTATTAATATAAAAATGTATACTCAAAAAACATAGAAGCAAAAGTCTGACATTATGTTATAATATAACATTATATTTTGGTTTAATAAAGAGTAAAACACAATTACTATTAATTGTTAATTATGTAATCCATTAGATCATAAAATAACAAGAATAAATGTTTATTAAAATAACAATGTAAATAAAAATTTGTGTCTTGATTAAATTAAATAAATATATCAAAAAGCAGACTTTTAAGTAGTAAAATCTGTAATCCAATAGTTCAACTAAGTCTTAAAATTTTTAAAAATAATTAATGTAAGTTTTTAGAAAAAAAAATTTGAAATTGTATGTTAAAACTATAGTATCACAAGGACATCAAAAGTAAACAATACAGTTCTTAATTTTAATTTTTAATTTGTAAATTGTCTTCTAGTGAATGCATAATGTCATTTTCTGATTCATTAATATTTTCATTGATAGAACAAAGTAGCTTTTTAGCCAATTGATTAATATCTTCATCAACACTATTACAATATGTGTTCAGTAATTCAATAAAAGTAGAACTTTTGTATAAAACAAGTTGTTTCTGACTAAATTCACCTACAGAAAAAAATTTGTATTTATTCAACCATTTTCTATGTTAAAAATGCAACATGTGTATAACTAAATATTTAAATATAATTTGTGTATAATATTAATTGGTATAAAGAAACTCAATAAATTTAAAAAAATAAAAAATTTTGTTTACTTATTTTTAAAGCAGTTTTTAAACCAATTAAATAATTATTTGAATAATATAACCAATAATATTTCCAAAACACATTTAGATGATTTTTCAAAAAAAAAAAATTGTAGCCATCGTTACCATTTTATTTTATTTTCATGTGTGAGAAATATGTTCTATTATTAGAATTAAAAAGTTTATATACTACCATTTATGCTATACTTTACCTTTTTTTATAATACATCCAATTACATCTAAACTTTTTGTGACTATTGGATTAAATGAAGTATGGTCTAAAACTGCAATAGTAGTTTTGACTAATTTGTCTTTATCATTTTCTTCCATACACTCAAAATTTGTAACATACAAAAGATTTCTGAAAAATTAAATATATAGAAATTAAGTAATTTGTAAATAAACAACTTTTTTAAAACTCACTTAAACAAACAAAGTATAGAAACTTCCATAAGTGAATTCTTATTCTTAACTGCTTTTTCTAATGCATTTATAAACCATGGCATATGTTTTATGATAGTTTTTGCTGGATTATTAGTTGTATTATTTGATTCATATTCTATTTTTTTGTATAAATAAGTAATATTTTAATTAAAACTGAAAATAAAATATAAACTTACTAAATCGGCTAAAATTTCCCAAAGATCTTACTGATGACAATTTAATATATAAATTATTGGAATGTATTTTTAAAAGAAGCCATTCTACTAGATATAAAACTTCTAGTTGTTTATTATTGTCCATAGAACCATCTTAAAAAAAAATTATGATTTTATTTAATATACATTTTTATATTGCAAAATATAATAGATAATAGAGAATTATAAAAGCAGTAGATCAAGTACAAATTATATAAATGTGAATAATAATCCTACTATTACAAAGGAAAAGAGTTGATGGATAACTGTTGTAAATGGGTAATTTAATTTGTATTTGTATATTATGATAAATCATTGCTAATCTCATTGAAATTTGATTAAAAAAATTATTACAACTTTAAATGCTGAAAAAATTAACTAAAAATAACCAAATTGTTTATTATAGCAGGTTATTTTGTACCACTTTCTACTTGATACTTGGTGAACATTTCAAAGGTCTCTATGATTATTTTAAACTGAATTAAAAAAAAAAACAAAATCTAAAATTCTAAAATCTATATTTATAACCATTCATTCATAAAAAATTATAATAACTTATATTTCTCCCACCTCTATTATTAAGAAAACTACAATCAAACCTATCTTAACGAACTAAATAATAAGGTTCCAGTAAAATAATAGGCATTCTAATGTATTTCAACCTGTCCATAACAGACACGGACAATACAATTTTTCCCCAATATCTTGTTAACAGACAACTATCTTAGTTCAAAATCAAGTATATTGCAAACATGTACATATATGCCTTGAAATAGTATTGACAGTCTAATTCGAATACCAATTATGACAGATTACATGTTTGATATTAAGAATAAAGTTAATTGCAGGGATAGAAATAACTAGAAATACGTTTTAAATGTAAAAAGTATTCAGTGCTTATTCAGTATCTCTTTGTTATTATAGTGTTGATTATTTTTCTCTATTCATTGAATTTTTTTTTTGGAATGCTATGTCCCGTATATATTACAGATACTTTTATAAGAAATATCAAAAAACATCCTCAATACATCAATTAGACAAAATTGTCAACATAAAACTACTCCAGATGTTGATATCTGTAGTAAAATTAGTAGCTATTGGAAGAAAATTTGTTTACAGACAGAATCTAAAATAAAAATAACAAAATGCATGCATGCATGCATACATATACAACTATAAATTTAACAAGGATACAGTCAAATACAAATATAGTTTAATACACAGGTGGAATTTGAATTTTATTTATATTTGATTTTTAAATTTTCAATTTAGTGTTAATAATATATTGTTTAAATGCTGGACATTTTATATTTAATAAGTAAATACCATTAGGGCTATGCATAAAATTATTTATAATCATTTATAATGAATCAACAGTCAAATCATACCATCATTGGAAAGTAAAATTATAATATCACAAATTTTTTTTACAATAAGTTTGGCATCTTCTTCATGATTTTCTTCATATTTATCTAATATTTTTGCTAACATTATATGCTTTCCTTTTAATATCCAATTATAAATACCTAAAAATTATTTTCATTTACTGTAATTTTTTTAATTTGCATATAAATTAGTATTATTTATAAAGTAATTGAAAGTATTTACTATAGATTTTAGACACTTGTTTAATAAATTTGACACAGATAGAAACAATTTCAATATGCATATAATATTTCTCCAATAAACAATCAATAAAAGAACATTTTTCATAATCTGTTATTTTACTATTATTTAAAGATTTTCTTACAATATTTATCATAACTGATACCAAATTCATATAAGATCTATTATTATTATCATTATTATTATTATGTTCCATATATTTAATTGCAAAGAAATTTAAATCATTAATCATATTATCTGGAAACTGAGAAAAAATAATTACAAAAAAAAATAATAAGGTTTAATATTATTTAAGTTAACCTTGTAATTATAGTTATCCAGATGAGTCAAATTTAATAACAAACCAATAAGAACAGGTTGAAGATTTCTGTCACTATTTGTTTTTAAAATTTCCATTGTAATTGAGAGACATCCTTCTTTTAATGCGTGCTTAGTATTTTCTTCTAAAAATCATTAATACATTAATAATATTATAAAAAAAAAAAACAGTAGAAACAATTTTTTTTAATTCAAGCTTAAAATTTCAAAAATTAGAAAGAATTTATTTTAACTTCGAAAATAACAATCCAATTAACTTAAAACGGAATTGATTTAGTAACATATTTAGAATTTTAAGTAATATGAGAATGCATATTTTTTTGATATAAGGCTTCGTTTTTAAACAGTATCTTTTGTATCTACAGAGTGTCCTACAGTAATATCCGAATGCTAATAACTGTCCATATTCATCATTTTTAATCAGATTTTGTGTCAGGGGGCACAAATACAGAGAAAATTGAATTTTTTTTTCATTCCTTAATCACTGAAAAAAAATAACTTGTCTCACTTTTTAAAATTTTCAAAATAGCCAATTTTTGGTAAAATTGTAAAAAAACATTTAAATATACCATCCTTACATATTCGATCAATGTTTCTTAGTAAAAGCAGTTTAAATTTCTAGAAAATTGATGTGAAAACAATTAAAAGTTAAAATGGCTATTACTATGAAACTATTGATCAAACAGATACATTAAATTGTTAAGAATAATATATTGACACAAAACTCGATTTCAAAAAAAATATGAACATTACCAGTTATTATTGTTATTAGCATTTAGATAATACATAAGGACACCTGTATACTTCATAAATGATGTTATTTAAATATTTATAATATGGATTTAATATGATTAAGCACGGTCATAAATATAAATAAATATGTAATAGTAATTGATTTGTAAGAACTATACAACTTAAATGAATAATATTTACCATGATAATAACAAAGATTTCCAATAGCACGACATGCCTGAAGTAAACATTCTTGAGAAAATTTATCTTTAATCTTAAAACTTGTAAATGATTTTAATATGCTTATGGTTAATTCTGTTATTTGTAAACCAAAATAATGTCTAGCCAAGTCATCTGAGCATAATGAGGCAACTACATTACATCCAGCTGCTAAAACTTGACTACTGTAAATAGTGGATAACAAGGGTAAACATGTTACTAATTTTTCATAATCATCTTTTGATAAACCTAAAAAATATTATAATCATATTATATTCTTAAAAAAAAAAAAAACACTGGATCATCTTAATATATAAAATTATATATGAAGTTATTTTATAAAATAAGTTTCAGTTAATGTGTATACAGTGTAATTATTATACAATATTTCACTAGAATATTAACATCATTTTTTTAAAAGATTGGGAATATCAAAATATATATGATGTGGCAATTTTCAACAATTTAATGCTTATAGTGAATGTATGAACTATAAAACTTACATTTTCAAAGTATTAATTGTATACATTAAAACTGATTTAAAATTATAATTATAACATACATGAATTTAATTTCTTGATGTCCATAATAAGACCGACGGTAGCTTATGGGTGTGAGGTATAACCCACTACTCTAAAATTAGAAAAAAGGTTACTAGTTTTTAAAAATAATACTTCTGAAGATATGTGGCTCAGTGTTTGATATTGAGTTAAACATATAGCACAGAAAGAAAAATATTGAACTAAGGAAGATCACTTAAGTTCCATTATTAATAAGTTACAAGAAAAATGGCAAAGACACAAATAGTTTGGTCATGCTATGTGTAAAGTCGAAAATAAGTATAAAAGTATAAGAGTAGAAATTAAATGGCAAACAACAGGGAAAAGCCTAAGCGAAGATTCAGTAAGTTAAACACTTATAAACCTATTTTTGGTTGAAATGGAATTTAATGTCTGCCACTAATTATTTTTAACTATATTTATTATTTAATATTTTTTGTTATTGGAGAATCGCATAAAATAATAAATTTAATTGTAGTTATAAATGTACTATGATACTGTTTTTGCTCTTTTGACAGTCGTGTTTATATAGACATGGTTTAACTGGTTGATAAAATTACAACTAATTAGGTTTTAAATAGAAAATAGAAATTAGTGGTAAGCCAATATAACTTTTATGTTTCAAATCCAATATCTTATATGAAAATCTGTGAGTTGATATTGAAATGAACAGACATATTGGTCAAAAATCTAATTTTAGTGTCACAGGTGATCTACTTAAAGTTATATTAAATATATAAATATAAATATTATATTTAATATAGATATACATATAATTTATTGAAAAACCCACTTGTTGATAAATATGATTAAATACTAAATATGAAATACAATTCATTGAATATACATATATTACACAGTTATACTCCCATTCCACTGGTTCTCCATTGATTGTAGGTGGGCACAATTACTACTCGTTAATCATTATTAAGTCAGTAATTTAAATTATGGATTATGTCTACAGGAGCCATGGGTTTTTGACTTATATTGACAACACAATGATATTTTAGAAAAACAATTTGTATTGTTAAAAAAAGAGATGGAAAAACCCTTTTGCCCGTATTAAAGAAGTTTAGCTAAGGTTCACTATCCACAATGATAAATGGAAAAAAGGTCATTCAAATTTGAATCAACATAAATTCATCCATAAAACAGTATACTTTATAAATCCACAAACTGGAGCTCATATTCAGAACATAGAATGTGATCTCAAGAAAAACTGTTATATAAGGCAATGAAATTTTCTCATTGCTTTAAAAACAATTGTCGAATCCAGACAATTTATCTGGAGGGAAGGCATATTACTAAAAATTAAAGTAATGACCTTTTTTCCCTACCCTACCCTAACCTAACCACCCACTTAATCAAAATTGTTTTATTATTTAATTAGTCATTAATTTATTTATTCACATTTACCAGGGGGGGCTGTTCCTCCTGTTGTAAGTAGTTTTTGGTAGATTAACTATGACACTAGTGGACTATACATATTCATTGTGAAAATTAATGTAAATCGCTTAAGACACTATTACTCTAATTTTTTCATATTACAAAGACATAATACAAATTCTTCTCTTAAAATATTGTGTTTTAAATATATATAAAAAAAAAAATTAACAAGATTATCTACAATATCAGCCATCCAGATGCCCATTTACAAAATGCCGTAACTATATAATCAAATTACATACAATAAATGAGGTAGTTTTAGAAAATAATTAGAAAGTAGGCTTTAATATGTAAACGATTTATTCATATAAAAATCGAAGTTTTTTTTATAAATATTAGTGATGCTACAGAATACAGTTGTACACAATATATCAAAAATATTTAAAATAAAATAGGTATACATTGTATTATGCAAATAAACTTAATTATTTTGAATCTACAATTGATTAAATTAATGTATGTATAAGAAATAATACAGATAGGATCAAAAATAAAAAAATAATATTATATACAGTAAAATATTTGTTCCTTAGTTATAAGGTATAACTGATTATAATTAATTTGTATTAATACTTAAGTAAGTATTTGACTTTTTTATAGTAGATATTTCAAATTTCAATTTGTGTGATAGGTACTTACATTCTGGATCAAGTTTAGATAATTCATTTAATAAATTGACTGTAGTATTTTCACCTATTTCATCTAATTGTCCATTTTTTATATATGACTCAAAAAGGATAATCTTTTCCATACTAATGATCTAAACAAATAACAGTTTATTATTGAATAATTGTTATTAGTAATTTTTAATTTTATAATGCCTGTTAATTAATGTTTAGGAAATAAACTTGATTTTACGATAACTTTAAAGTACCCAGCACTATGTATTTAAATAACTTTAAATTGTAATATTATCAGAATATAAGTAGTATCATAAGTGCAGATAGATACGTATTATAACAAATTAATTGTTAAGTTACGTTTTAGTAGTAAGTTAAGTAACTTAAAATTTTAAAAAACTAAGCAAATTAATTTCAATTACTAATAATTTATTGTGAAAATTTGTTCAATGTCAAGTATATTATTCTTTAGAGTAATCTCAAAAGAAAAGTATGAATTAAAAAATAATTTTCCTATTCTTATTTTAAATAGAATGTTTATATGTATTTTTTTTATTAAGTATTACCTACCTATTAAATTATCTTTAAGGCGTTAAAAGATACAATTAATTAATAAGCTATAAAACCAAATTACTAAAATAAAATAAACTTACTTTCGTCTTTTAGTATAATATATAGGTATACCTACCTAGTTTAATATAATACTAATATATTAATAAATGTTATTTTAAATTTATCTATGTAGTATGTACCTAAACTTAAATAAAAAAATGGAACCTACATTATCTATGGTAAAAAAAACATTGAACTACGTCAAGGTTTATAGATAATAACTACAGTTAATAATCATGGACCACAGATATATAAAAATACAATAATAGTTGTGTTATATATTTGTGCTATAGATATAATAAGGACGGGGGTGATTTCATAGATAATGAGTACTTGTTCGAAATTGAAAAAAAATAGTGACAAACTGATATAACCACGATTAAAGATATATCTGTGATCCGTGCTAACTATAAACATATATATTAACAATTATGATTACCAAGATAGTAACATTTTATCTATTCTGTGATAGTACTATCCAACGAAGTATTGTTTAGCTAACAGTAAGACTGTGGTTTGGTTTTAGAGTCAATAGATTGCACTTGTTGCGATTTTTTCTTTCCGGGAGAATAATATTCTTAATAATAACTATAATTAGTATAGTTGAAGTTGTAAATTAAATCATTTTTTCTAATATAAATTGTAAATTGTGTGTGTTCCCATACATACGCAAATAAAAACATAAATTATTATAAAATCGCACCGTTCAGAATATTAAATCATTCATGTAATAATTAAAAATATATATTATTTGGTCGGGCGCTAATGCTATAGTAATCTGTAGGTATTTATCAGTCGTGCCTGCCAACAATACTTTCGCTGAGGCGATGTGAGTTTTCGTTTAGCACTCTTCTAGATATAGGCACAAACAGTATTTGGGATTTGGGGAGGGGGTACTGAAGTCTGGGATTTTAGAATTTATAGAAATAATAACTACTTAAAAACTGTTCTCGCTTTGTACTTTCTTAAATATAAACACATTTACAGTTACAGACAACATTTGGTTGCCTATTTAAAAATCCTTAGAAAGTTTAAACCATATTTTATAACTGTAACTATACGTTACACTACTTGGTGGCGTTAGTGTCACTTAAAATTTAGATTCCGGAAATATATGGTCTCTAACAATTCGGTTTGTACTTTGTGTGTTTATTTTTTCCGGATTTCTACAGTCCGGGATTATACGGTGGGTTTATAAATTTTTTCCGGTAGAATACGGTCCGTGACTACAAGGTTAGTTACTTTCAAACTTTAAATAACTCAAAAATCAACGATCACGACATGGAACCTGTTATTATGTAATATGAAAATAGGCCGTTTGGCGCGCGACGATCGAAGCTTACTTTTCGTCTCTCCGTTTATTTTTCATAGTATCTAGATTCTAGCTATAATCATGATTTTTTGTAGTTCAGGTAGATAATAATGTTTACTTGTTTATTATTAATTTATCTTTAGAAGATAAGACCGTGATTATAATACTACACAGTACACGAACACGTAGAAAATGAATTTTGAATTATTGTACGAGTGTGTTATTTGTTTCTAATAAAAATGTTTAGAATTGAATCATATATAACGTCAATTATACTAAGTTATGTTGAAAAATATGTAAAGAATTTAAGACGTCAAGATGCTCAAGTATTAAAATTATACGAATTATTATAATTATATGAATTATTAATTAAGAATGGTTAATGTAATAACTTTTTGAAATATGTAATATACTTTTAGGTGTCATTATGGGACGGAGAAGGTTTATTTCAAAATCTTGAGTTAGATTTAGATGTTTTAGAAAAAGAATTAAATTTACCATTTATTGTATTGAGTGGTCATATAAATCAATTACGAATTCGAGTTCCATGGACAAAACTCGGATCAGAAGCTGTTAAAATTACAATTGACACAATAGGTACGAATTGTTTTATTTAAATGTCTACCTTACGGAATATAACCAAACTAATTTTTTTTTAAATCCATGACTAATTCATAAATTTAATTTTACCATTGTTGATATGTTGTATATTGTGTATGTATTTAGAATGTGTTTTAAAATTAAAGACTCCTCAACAGAAGAAAGCAAAAAAGAATGATAAAAGGCAAGTTGGCTTTTACTTGTTAATTTTTATTATAGCTTTAATAATATAAATTATGATCAATTTTAATGATTGTTTAAAATTAAACTTTATTGTGCTAATTATCTTGTATAGAATAATAAATCATAATATTATAATATAAGTAAATTTAATCAAATTAAATAGTTAAGATAATATTTAAACTTATAAGTATAGGTACTTGGTTGAAGAATATATTTGTTTTCAAGCTCAATCTACTTAGGTAGTTATTTCAGGGTAACATTAACAATCTAAAAATAATTTACTTGTTAACATCCATTAACATACATTTTTATAATAATATTTTATTTCACAGTAGATAGTTTTTTGAATACTTTAAAATTAGTTGTTTAGATTATGCTAGAGTATTTACACAGTGTTTTCTTTTTCATATAGTCATTACAGTTTTGTTTATCTACTTTTTTTTTTTTACATCGTTATTTATGATTAATTAAAAAAAATGGATTTATTTACAAATAAAGCTGCTAAATATAGAAGACAATATTAATACTTCTTGAATTTTTTAAACTTTGCGATATTTAATTCAAAAATAATAATTATAACAATTTAATTATACCTAAATAAATTTTTTTTTAATTAGCGCGTTTACTGAGTTCCGATACCAACAGGCATCATTAGGGACGCATCGAATGCTATTTGGATTCATGAATTTGAAGTTTATGGTTCATTATTTTGTGTGCAAGGCTAAAAGCTATTTAATTGTTAGTTAGTGTGATTAAATAGCCATTTCATAATATGTATTCTTATATCATTCACAAGTACTGAGACTGTGTTTTTCCTTTTATCTAATATATATGAACACACTGAAAAAAGAAACATAAAAATTCGTATGAGTGTACATTTAAACTTAACTGTACAAAGTTATAATTTTTATTATTAATGTGAGTTGACAAAGAATCATGGATTATACATTTATTTTATGTCATTTTTGTTGGTTAAGCAGTCACCAGTTGTTTTTACTTTTTTACTATTGAGTCAATGTGTTGACCAGTGTTGAAATCAGTAAAAATATACACCCAATTATATACAAAGAATAATAAATTATTTAACTGATTTTGTTGTTTGGTTTAGTGTTGAAATAAAATTGTGCATAGAGTACAGCAGAAATGAGAATACTTAGATGGATGGTTGGAGTAACGAGAGAAGATATGATGAGCATTATGACAGTACATAAGAGATAGCTTATGTATGTTTTCAATAGCAAACAAAATGAGAAAAATAAACTGATATGGTTTGGGCATGTTATAGGTAGAGAAAAATCTGAAGCAGTAAGAATTGTAATGAAAATAACTATAATGGGAAAGAGGGGTAGAAGAAAACTAAATAAAAGATAGTTGAATACAATTGAGAACGATATGGATGGATGTGAGGTGGAAGATTGGGTCTAGTGAAAATTTAGACAAAAAGTGGCCGATCCTTTATATATATAGTTTAGATGAAGGCAAAGGAGAGAAGAAAAAAAATAAAAAATAAATAATTTACAGTTACAGGACAAGTACTGATTATGACGAGTTACCGCCTCCATCATATGTCCAGAGTTTAATCAATAAAATTATTGGGAATCTATCAGTAACATGCAATAATATTATATTAAAATATATTGAAGATGATATTGTACTTTCTATGAATATAAAATCAATCACATTAGATTCATGTAATGAAAACTGGATACCTGATATTATTGGTTAGTATAATTTGTAGCTCAATTATTCCAGTAGTTTGTAAAAAAATTCAATCTGGTTGAATTTTTCTTATCATGTATATCTAAAGTAAAAACAAAAAACAAAAAAATATTATCATTTGATTTACAAGTGCATGTCTAATAATAATAAATATATTTAATACATTAAAAGAAATTTAATAAATTTAACTAAATTTAAAAAAAAATTGATGCTTTAATAAGAGTATTAAAATACTTGTTTATTTTTTTTTAGAGTTAACACCATCTCAATTGATTTTAAGAAAAATTATATATTTTTCTGATGTGACGATTTGCTTGGACAGAAGAAATTCTTCAGGATGCATTGAAACCTATTTGGAACCATTATTATACAAATGTTCATTATCCATTCGTTTATGTCGCAAATTTCGATCTCCTCATTCTGCTCGACCATATGTGACCCAAATGGATATGTTCTGTTCAAAAATCCCTTTCATTCTCACTGAACCTCAGCTACCAATGTTTTTGAGGTTGTTAACTATGATATTAGAACTTAATCCAACTGATCCCCCTGAAATAAATAACCCTATTGATGAAGAACACAACAGAAGCTCCAGTAGCTGTAGTTCAAGTAAATCAAGTTTATTTTTTAATTCTTTTCCTTTTTCTTCATCCAAACTATTTGGGGTCAGCCACTCTTGTTCTTAAAAACTTGTTCCTGTAAACTTTCACTTGACACAATCTCCCATTTCACATACACCAGCTGTCCTCATATTATTTTCAATCATATTTAACTAGCTTTTTTGTGGTCTTCCTCTCCCCCTATTTTCTCCTATGTCCATTTTCATTACAATTCTTACTGCTTCTAATTCTTCTCTCCTCATGACATTTCCAAAACATCTTAGTATATTTTATATTATTTTGTCCACTATCGAAGCCAAACCTAAGCTACCTCTTATGTACTTATTCATTATACTATATTCTCTTGTTACTACATTCATCCACTAGGGCAGCATTTTCCGAACTTTAAGTTCTTGCATCCCTAAATGTAAAAAAAAAATCATCTTGCCTTCAATAAATAAATAAATTACAAATTTGTTTTATTTAAATATTCGAATATTCGAATATAAAAACAATGACTATTAATCTTAATGCGAACAATGTGGTTGTTTTTCATTTAACAAGTTGACCACCATAAGCACCTTATTTGGTACTCACATGGTTTATACCCTAGTCATTCATATTTTATATTCTGAGTGAAGTAAGAAATTTATTGGTTTAAAAATAATGTTTTTTTTTCTTATCTATAGACAATTTTTCTACCAGAAATTTTGATCCGATTTTCAAGTGTAGCACTTTTTTTGAAAAAAATGTAATTGGGTTTGTACTTTAGAGAAGTAATTTTTTATTTCCCTGAGAATTTTCATAACAAATAGGAAAATACACGTATACATGTAAAACTTTGTTGGCAACTTAAGGGTATTCATTTTTCCAAAATTCAAAAAGTGACAATGAAGAAAATTGTATGTGTAACAAAGAATCAGATGAAATATCAATTAATAGGGCTTGGATTTTAAAGCATGATAAATAATAAAATTGTTTTAAAAGAGCGAAAATGTAGCATATTTATTTTTAAAAAAAGTAAAAAAAGCATAACCAAAAATTAACATGAATTAGTTATAAAACTAAATAAAAAAATAAATTTAAATTTAAAAAAAATTAACTATTATGTATTTTGCAAAATTTGCAGTAGTGAAACTGATATTGTTTGACAGATTATTTTTTTACATAGAAAACGAACTCTACATCCACTAAAGTGATTGGTGCATACTTCATGCAAGTGGTTTCATTTAAATCAAACCCATGATAATTAATTTTGTTTGATGAAACATCACACAGTATATTATTAATGTCTAGTAATTGTTTGCAGCCTTTGTTTTTCAAAAGAACACAATTTAGTTTACCCTAAATTACAGATGTAATATTTCCTTTAGCTCCATTTAACATTTCTGCATCTAAGATAATATTTATACATTTTGTCAACAATTTGTCTAAAATCATACATATAATTTAGTAATATGATATTAAATTGTTTTAATATTTTGCTAAAAGTTACCTTTTTCCTCTAATGTTGTTAATAATATTTGGTAGAAATCCAAAGTTTGTTGAAATACACAATTTTATTGAAGAGATACATTTTGAAATAGTTGTTTCACTATATTAACACATTGAGATTCTTCTTTAAAGTCTTCAATTACGCTTTTTAATTCATTAAAATATTTGAAATAATATAGGACAGCTTTGATCCATGTACCATATCTGGTTGTTATTGATCTTGGTGGATTTGGCAACTCTGGGCATTTTTCATTAAAGATTGCTGTACGTTTGGG
The DNA here is from genome assembly GCA_902439185.1 of Cinara cedri. Lineage (NCBI taxonomy): Eukaryota > Metazoa > Arthropoda > Insecta > Hemiptera > Aphididae > Cinara > Cinara cedri. Next base: position 267,408 of record CABPRJ010001901.1, on the reverse strand, counting down.
GCATTTTAAAAATGATTTTTTCATTCCTCTAATTAACTAATTTACATCTTGGTAGTGTGTTCGCAAACATTGTGTAATGCATGTGCCAAGCAAGTCACATGTATAAGTTTTGAATAAAACGCTTTTATACAATCACCAGCTTTTTCATATAATATTTCACAAAATTACTTTTAAGTTTCATTAGATGATTATAAATTATTGTTAATGAATTTATTGGTAATTCAAGAAAATATTTTAAAAGTGGAAAGTTGTTTTCCTTTTTTATTTGTCATATGTAGATTTTTTTAATGAAAGCATCAACTTTATCATATCATAGACTATTAGTTTCTTTACCTGTAAAGATGTGTTGAACAAATTAAGTTTTTCAAAAGTGTTACATAAATAAATTTGATTACAAAATCATGTTCCAACGAAATTATTGTTGATCTTAAAATATAAATATTTTCCTCACACTTCCCCGTTAAGTACTTGCACCTTCAAAGGAAGGTGCACCTCACAATTTGGGAATCGCTACACTAGGGCATTCTCATATCTGCTACACCCATTCTCTGTTCTATTTTCATATCTACCGCCCAAAGCTTTGAACCATACAACATAATCAATCTTATCACACCCTTATAGAACTTACCTTTAAGTTTCATTGGAATTCTCTTGTCACATAAAACACCTGAAGCTTCTCCACTTTATCCAACCATACTTAATCCTATGTTTTATATCTAAGTCAAAGCCACTGTGATTTTTTGTACAAAGGATCCTAGGTACTTAAAATTCTCAACCTCATCATTACGTCACCACTTTAATAAAATTAAATAAATTAACACTGAAGTTAGAATAAATTAAAAACATTAATTAAAACTTCAACAGTTTAAATTTTAAATTTAATTTATCTTTTAATTTGAATATTTAGTTTCAGAATCAAATACAGTTAATAATGATGGTTGGGTTAATTGGATGTGGAGTTGGGTACCAAGTGTTAATTTGACTAGTGAAATTAATGAAATTCCTCTTAGTCCTGAAACAGCTATTAGTGGTCACACCTTAAATACAGGGATATATATTGATACACTTCTGTTTATTCTTAAAGTAAGAATAATCAATAAAAACTAAATTTTCTTTATTTTGTGTATAATTATATTAATTTATATGTTTGGAATTTCATCACTAAATGTTTTAGATTAAGTCTACCAAAAAATTAAATGATTATAGGCCATTATTACAAATTACTTTAAATGGCACTGTACTTGAAATAGTATCTCATCCATCAGATTGGATAAATGTACAATTTGGTATAAGTAAAGCTAGTATTGATTCTCTGGGAGATTGTACTTGTGGTGCTCAGGACTGTTATACGGTTTGTTTAAAATAATACAATTGTTTTCGTATTGTTAATCAATTAAATAATATTTGTAAACAACATAAAATATTATAATTAATATATTTTTTTTTAGAATACTTATTTTTCATCAGGCGGATTGCAAAATACTTATCTATTAAAATCATTATTTCATGAAAATATAAATATTAATGATCTTAATGATAATATATTATTTTCATTTGATCATCACTTAAGTAAATTTAGTGGTAAGATAATACTTTTATTAATTCTATTTATTATGAATTATAATCTGTCCTATTTATAAACTAAACATTACTAAACATTACTGAAATTTGTTCTGATAATTAAAAAAAAAACTTGTTTACCAACATGTTCATTATATTAGATTCTGAGTGGAGTAAGGAATATATTGGTTTTACAATGAATTTTTTTCTTATTTGTAAATAAGTTTTCTACCAGCAATTTTGTTCCGATTTTCAATTATAATATTTTGTAAAAGGAAATCTGACTGGGGTGATACTTTAGGGAGGCAATTTTTTGATTTTCCTGCTGTTTTCATAATAAATGCAAAAACCATAAAAATAAATAGGAAAATAGGTACTATATTAAACAAATATTATCAAAGAAAATATATAATGCATATGTAATTACTTTACCATAATATGACATATTTATTGTTGACAAAGCAATACTATTAACTGAACTCTGTCCAAAATTGTATTTTGTTAGCAATAGTTAATCATGTTGCATACAGATATAAATTAAATTTCATCTCCCAACTTCTCACCTAGAACAGTGACCCACTTATTGTGCAAAGTATGTCCATATCTTTTTTAATACAGTTTTATAAAACTAAAACTAAAATATCTTCTCCTTTTTATTTATATATTTGAAAGATGACCCTACAATTAAATATTAAACTAATAATTTTCTTTACTTATAGAATGTAATACTTTATACTTGTATTTTTTTAGAAACTATTCTATTAGACAAAACTCCTGCATTTGCATTTGACTATTTATTCACTCAAGTTTCTAATTCATACCAGCATAATTGTGATGATGATACTGAAAATTATTTTTTTGTGTAAGTATAAAAGAGAAACTAATCAACACAAATAAACAATTTTTTTTTTCTTATATTACATCTTTTTTAAATTTAAAAGATCTACTCATTGAGTTTATACATTATTTAAATTTTTTATTATTAATATATATATTATATGGTATTTACTGTCACCCTAATTAATTATTACTTAAAAAGTAGATATGAGACTTGAAATTTGTATAGACAATATATACTCATTTATATAGATGTTTTCATATTTTCAAAACATTTGAATTATTTTTTTTATCTATTTATAGACATTTTAATTTTACAAGTTTTTACGTAATATTTGTTTGGTTAAAATAAAATTTGTAGTTAAAATTATTAGACTGAACAGAATTGTTTGAAAATTTGATAGAATGTTCATTTTAAGCTGTACTTAATGGTAAAAAAAAAAATTAGTTTAATGTAGTATTATTTTAGATTCTGAGTGAAGCAAAGAAGCTTATGGTTTTACAATGATGTTTATTTATTTATTTTTTTTATCTGTGAATAATTTTTCTACCAGTTATATTTCAATTTTCAAATTTAAGACTTTTTGAAAGTAATACTGACTGGGGTGGTACTTTAAGGAGGTTATTTTTTGAGTTTCTCAGGATTTTTCTCAATATGGAAAAACCATTAAAAAGCATGGGAAGAATGGGGAAATAGATGCAATATTAAATAAATATTATTAAAGAAAATGTTAGATGTATATGTAATTATTTTACCCTAATGTGACATATATTATTGACAAAGTAACACTATCATCTGAATTCCGAATAGAGTTGTTTTTTCATTAGCAATGGTTAATCATTGCTTACATATATATGTTAAATTTATATCTATATCTTACCTTGGCAACTTCCTACCTACAACAGTAGCTGCACCTGTTCCCATTATCCTAGGATTTTTTTAATTTTAAATCAACATTTTATAAAATTTTATTTATAGTTCAGTTGATCTATTATGCATAATATTTAATTTTTTTACATTATTTTTACTTTATTGTTTTATGTGTGTTGCATTTATATTTTATTTTTTTGGTCACCTTAAGTGTGTATTAATTTATTTATTATTCATGAATTTACAAAAATAGTCTTGTACCTTTTTAATCATTTGAATATCTACATAGAATACAGGATTTAATATAATTCTGGTGTATAATGAGGTATATTATATTTTGACTGCTGTGTAGTTTAACTCTTTAGAAATGTGCTTTTATTTATTACATGATTTATGTGTTCTTTAAAATAAAACTTTTGATTTAGATGACTTCGAATACTTATTGAATATGGTTGCATGATAATTGTGCTGTTAAAATTATACCTAAAATGAACATATTATACTTGTTTTATACTAATAACAATATTATTTATGTATATTAAAGGCCCGAAGAAAAATGTCTATTACGATTTGTTGCTGGACCCAGTATTTTGAATGTGTCATCAGGACTAATTCACCGAGTTGAATTTATTTACAAACTAGTACTTGGTCATGATTTTATTTTATTTACTATTCCTCCACAGCCTTCATATTCAGGTAATATAAGTTTTAAAATATTAAATTATGTTTGTGTATTTAAATAGTAGGGTTATTGTTTTATTTATTTATTTACAGTTTTCAAAATCTTAAGTAAAAATATAACAGTAGTAGGTATAAAGTGAATTATACATATGTGTTTACAGTATAATAATAATTTATATAAAATACAGAAAGTAATATGAATAATAATAATAATAATAATAATAATAATAATTAAAATGAATATAATAAAAACATACTATATCATTTGGTTATTAATTGATTAAATTGAATCACAAATTTGTTTAACATTATTAATACAAGAAAATAAATTGTATTGGCAGAATTGCCTAATGACATCAGCATATTTGCTGGTGAATTTATTGAATAATTTGTATTTATTTCTATTAATAAAGATAACTTATTGTCCCTAGTGTTTTTTGGGTCGGTTTTAAATTGTATTAATATGGTCATTGATTTTTAATTTAGTATTCTAAGAATATACCTAAATTTTTAATTAAAGATGTACGTTATATTGAATTATTTTCAAATTTGTAATTAAAACTAGAGATATTTTTTTATATAAAAAAGTAATTACAGAACATTTATTTAAATTAAGTTTTATGCTATTGTTTGAACACCAGTCGAAAAAGTAATTTAGGTTGGATTGTAAATCTAAAGTATCATTAATTACAGTAATAGTTTTATAAATGTTAGCATCATCGGCAATAAGCAATATTTTTTAATATTTTAATACAGACGAAATATCATTAAAGAATAATAAGAACAATAAAGGAGAAATATGATTGCCTTGGGGTACTCTAGAAGAGACTTTCATGGGTGTTAAAAGAAAATGTTTATATTTAATAATTTGTAGTCTATTAGATAGAAAAGATGCGAACCATGCTAAGAAGGGATCATTAAAGCTGAATATTATTTTTAGTTTGAGAATTAATAAGTAGTGATCCATTTGGTCAAATGCTTTATTAAAATCAGTGTAGATGACATATGTTTGTGCTTTTAAGGAAAAAGAATCTAAAATACTGTACCGGGATGTATATAATAGAAAAAATTGCTGTTTAATTTGTTTTAAATTTGAATTTAAGTTAGAGTATCATTGTGAAAAAAAGTTCAAAACCACTACTGTGTGTAATAACATTTATTTTACATAGATATGGAAGAAAAATATAATGCTATAATTAATTCTAATATCCAATTAATGGTTTACCAATTCACAATATTTAATCCAATGATCAAAGTATTTCCAGCTTGTCATGTACCAACTCCATCATCTCAAAGACACAAGGTATTAAATTTAAATAAAAATCCTATTAGAAATAAAAATAAAAGTATTATAATAAATCGTATATTGTAACAGAAAAATCAAAAAAGTTGCTTAAAACAATTTGATCCTATATTTGAAAATCCACCAACAGCTATTTTTGAATTAAAAGTTTTAGATGGTCGAATTGTGACTCCTAAAAAGAAACTGAGATGGTCCTTATTACCACAAGGTATAATTAAAAATATTGCTGAAGAAAAAAAAGTGCAATTAAAAACAAAGGCTATTTTAAGGGTATGTAATTTATTATTTATAAATAAAATTAAAGCGATGAATGAAAATGTATTTATTATTAGAGCTTGGATGTTAATGCTCCAATAATCCTATGCAAATGACTGAATACAAAATAATAATGTCCAGTAAATTAAAATACACATTATAATTTAAAAAGTTGGAAGGTCAACAATACATTATTTTTCTCATTTGCTTTCATCCAAATTAATAAGTAGGCCAACCTCGTCTTAAAATTCAACTTGATCTAATCTCTACATTGCTGTACTTGAGTGTCTTCATATAATTCTTAACCGTATTCAACCTTCTTTTTTTTTAGTTTTCCTCTAACTCTTTTCTTCTATGTTTATTTTCGTTAGGTACTATACTTAATGTTTCTGATTCCATTCTTCTTATGACATTTCAAAACCATTTTAATCTATTTTCTCTTATCAAACCGTGGTTAAGCCTAAACTACCTCGTATTTCCTTATTCCTTGTCCTATTTTCTTTCATCACTCGATGACAAGATATGATTATAGATGAAGTAAACTTCAATGAAGTTCAGATGAACATGTTTTTAAATAGGAACCTTAATTTGTATGAGTTTGTAAAATTAAACCTTAAATGCTTATATTACAAAAAAAAGACTACATTACACTCAACTTTTTAAGCCTCATTAAATTTCCAAACAAAAATTTTTGGCAAAACAATTTTATCCATATAAAACCTATAAATAGCTGAAAAATTTGTCAGAATGTTTTGAAAATTCACTACGTCTAGAAAATTTGATTAAAGTATTCTGTGGAAATGTCAAGTTTCTATGATTACTTTTAACCAAATTTGAACTAAAAAAAAAAATACAGTGAAACTTTTACTTTCTCTTTTTTCTCAATTATTAAGAAAACTAAAGAAAAAATCAAAAATCACTCTTATGCACCAAGATCCACTATTCTACAAATTCTCTTGTTATTTTTTAATTGGAGCAAGATTTTTGGTTGGAAATATGTCATTGATGATTAATATAAAATAAATACTAAGAAAAGATATAGTCAGGAGTATTATAATAACTACTTATGTGTATTCAATATCTAAAACAAATTTTTTCAACATTTTGTATAGGCTAGTTAAGTTATAAATATAAAATACTGTTTCATATGATTTTGTATTTTGCAATTTATTAATTATTTTCTAGGCAAAAGATTTTTTAGTGAATATTGAATTTTCTTATTCAACACATAAATTATTAAAAATCAATAATATAGGATTTAATACTACACATGATTGTATTATAAATTATAACTCAGATTCTATATTGGACATAGGTAAATATATAATTTTTTTTATTATACTTAATTAAAATTTATTTTTAACATTCGTATGTATTTGTTTTAGATTTTATTAGTTTTTCAACATCAAAAGAAAATTTTCTATTAATGTATTATATTATTCAATCAATTATTATGTCTAACCATCGAAGACTCTTACATATCAATAATTATATTTTTAAATCATCATTATTAGATGATGCCCCAGGTAATTAATTATTAATTCAATTTTAATTTAAGATTTAAAAGTTAAGTACTAAAATTAAAATTGTATCATATTAGATTATATAATCTCTACATATGAACAAACTTATTTTATTTGTTATTAAAACTTATTAGAACTTAATTAATAAACAAATAGTTTTATTATACAACCTGTAATATTATTGTATCATTAAAATTTTACTATTACAGGTTCCATTGTTTTGATATTTAATTTGGAAGGAGTTAAAATATACCATAAATTAGAAAATCAATTAGCATGCATTAAAATAATATGTAACAATATTAATGCTAAAATGGTAACGCTAAATAAATTGAATGATAATATTTCAAGTGCTATATTATTTTCGACTACAGAATTTATTAAAAATTCTGTGCCATTCCTTCATAGTAAGTGATGTAATCAACTATAATTTATGGAAAATTGTATAAGCTTATTAAAGTATTTTTAAATTTTAAAAATTAAATAATAATTTTCAGTTTAAAATAAAATTTGTAAGATAAGTTTAAGTACTTTAATAAAGCAAATTGTAAACCTTAAAACTATTGAAAAATATATATTTTATATAATTGTTTAAACAAGTAGTATTTTAATTACATCATTAACATGAATTTTAGTTATACTTCAATTACCATCTGAAATAGTTGCTAATGAAATGCCGTTAATATATTTCAAAATTGGTGAGTTAGATATGAACTTTGATCCAATATTATTTGATTGGTTAGTTTACATACCTAATATAAATAAACAGAAAGAAGGGAAAAAGAAAATTTCAACAGCATCTGATTTAGCATTTTTCAGGTAATATAGTTTATATAGTTTAAAAATAATAATGTCTAAAATGTCAAATATTTTCAGTGCTCCAAGTCGCAAAATTTCTGAAACCAGTATTAACAGTGATCTGAAAAAAAAACAGCATAAGCCATCTATTCATAGTAGTGTTTCAGAAAACGTTTCCTTTCACTCTGCTAAATTTTTACATTTAAAAAATGAAGTAATTTAGTAATTAAATATCCACTATACAGGGTGATTTTTTTTATCATGAACCAGCAATTGTCACAAAGGATTTTAAGTGAATTTGACTTCTGTTTTTTTTTTTTTTTATTAATATGGAATCGTTTAAGCTTTATTGTAAAATCATTTTTAATTTTTTACTTCATGTATTTTAAATAAGTGATATTTTTGATTTTCAATTACATACCTTCCCCCTTTTTGAACACAGATTTGAATAGAGACTAATATCAGACTTACTGTTATAACTCATAAACGTCAAATCTGATATTAGTGTTATGTATATCAAAATTTCTAGAAAAATATTCTCTATTCAAATCTGTGTTCAAAAAAGGGGAAGGTATGTAATTGAAAATCAAAAATATCACTTATTTAAAATACATGAAGTAAAAAAATAAAAATGATTTTACAATAAAGCTTAAATGATTCCATATTAATAAAAAAAAACAGAAATCAAATAAAAAAAATCACTCTGTATACTACTACTTCTACTACTACTACTATTCTACTACTTATAAAGTATATAATTTGAATGTAATTTACTTTAATATCATTGATTAAATTAAACTATTTTTGTATTTAACAAAACTTCTCTAAAATAATTAATATATTTTAATATATATTTCATTTTTACTTTGGAAATATGTTTTTAAACCTTTCCAAAAAATATAATTTTATTTATATTAATAATAAATGATTATTCCTAAGCATATATAAAATTAAAATAGTGTTACTCTTGTTGATATATTTCGTACATAATTTATAACTTTTTTTGTTTTATCGTTTATAGTCTAAAGAAATGAAAATTGTTCGTTTATTCAACAAATGGAAATCATCTATTGTTTTTGTTGATACATCACGAATTGCTTTATATTTTCCTAGCAAATCATTATCAATGTTGAAAAAATCACCAAGTAAATCTTTAGATCTCAGTGAACTACTTGAGTATTCCACAAATAATGGAAATGGATTAGTCGTATTAAGAATATCAAATATTTCCTTAAAATGTATTATTCCAAAAAATCAAATGGAGCAATATTTAAGTACTACCCCTGTTAGATTTCCTAACACTTTATGGTCTCCTGGTAAGATTTTAAATCAGTATTCAAATCGTATATTATTTTATTAATTTTGTGTGTACCTAATTAAAATTATTAACAATGTATGAATTATATTTAATTCATAAGGAAATACTTATGTTGATAGGATTATTTCAGTTTTTTTTGAACATAATTTTAAAATTAAACTTGTGTTACCCTTTCAGTGAAAACTAATTTTAAGTTGATTTTCTTTATTATAAATGCCTTATGTATGCAAAGATTTAATATAAATTCAATTTTCTCATTCTTCTTTTATTAGTTCCTATCCGTTTTGAATGTTGGAAATCACATTGAATATTGCTTCTCTTTCTAACGATGAATGAAATAATTAATTTGTTGTTGTGCTAAACCTGTCACAGATATTTTTAAATAATATCCTTAAGGATATATTTCATCTATCAATATTTCTCTTGCTTTCTATTTCCCTTGAAGTATAAATTGTAGAAATCAATATCTTTGGTTATTCCTCATTATGTGGCCCAGGTATTCTAATTTACATGGTATAAAGTCCTCGTTAATTTCTTTTTCTTTTACATTCTTTGTAGTACACAAATGTTAGTTAATCAATCTGTTCAAAAAATATTTAGGATTCGACGGTACAGCCACATTTCCAATGCCTCAATTATTAATTTCTTAATGTTTCAGTTAATGTCCATGTTTCGGCTCCATATAATAAAATAGGGAAGATGTAACATCTAAATATTCTAATTTTAGTGTCCAATAAAAAATCATGGCATTTAAATATCTTAACATTTTTTACAAATGTACCTCTGGCCATCTCAATCCGCCATTTATCCATCCCATTTTTTCCATTCCATGTTTCCAGTCCTCATTTACCCATGTATCGAGATAGCTATAATTTTGAACCTTTTCTATTTACTTTCCCTTCAAAAATAGCTGTTTTTTCAAAATTATCATTTATTTGGTTTTGTTTATATTAAGAAACAAACCAAAACTTTCCCTTAAGTCTGCTATTCTATTTACAATTTTTTGGAAGCTTGGCATATTATTTCTGAATACAACTGCATCATCAGCGTATCTTATATTATTTAATACATTCACCATTTACTTTTATGCTCGCGTTAACTTCATCCAAAGCTTCTCGAAGTAAGAATTCCGAGTATAAATTAAATATAAGTGGTGAGAGGATGCAACCCTGTCTCACTCCTCTTTTTATTGGGATATCGTTTGACATTTCTGTCTAATTTCTCATTAACAATACTTTAAAAATGCTACCTTTTGTTATTCCTGTTTAAGATAATTATTATTTTTTTGAATTTTCAATAGCTAATCATATTTTATTTAGAACTCAGGTATGTAATTGAAGGAGAGTATTGGTAGTTTTTTTAATTTTTATTTCAGTCAACTTAAATTTAAAAAATTCTAAAATGAGTTATAAACATTTAAATAACCATTTTCATACATCTTCATTTCAAACCATAATATAAATTATTTTTAGAACTAATAATTATAATTATGAAAATTACAGTCAAGTAAATTATTTCTGGAAAAAAAAAAAAATGTAATATTAGTTGCATTTTTTCAGATGGTCTGTATTTTCCATGGGAACTTAACTTTCATAAACTAGAATGTTATACAATTCATAGTTCTTATGATATCACATACCAAAGATCATATACACATAAAGTACAACTTCTTTATCCATTTAGTGCTCAGTGTACATTAGCTATTACATCTCAATTACATAATAGTAATCCTCTATCATTGAAAAGCTTAGCTGCTTGTATACATTGTGATTCTGATCCAATTTCTATTTGCATATCTGAGCAACAAGTAAGTATCCATTTACATTTATTATTTAATCATTTATTTAAATGTGTAATACCCCATCAGATAGATAGGTACCATCATTTTATTATATTACATTAAGGGATTCATTAAGAAAATTATCACATTTATTTATTTTTGAAAATATATAATGTATCTATTTAAAAATCTATATCTTTATATTGATATAAAGCTTATTTTATTATTCATTTATAGGTAAAGCTTGTTGCTAATTTATTAAAAAAACAAATTGAAGTGTATAAAGTCATATTTTCAAACATTGAATATGGAACATTTTTTAACTGTTCAGTGGCACATGAAATGTCATCAATTCCTGAAGATGAACCTATAGAAACCAAAATTTGTGTACTTGGTAACATCTTTAATTTTTTGATCACATATTTATTTAATTTTAAATATTATGATTTATAAATATAGATATTAAAAAACCTGAAGAAAATGTCAAATTATCTGGTTGGTTTCAATGGACTTTAGCTCGCTTTTCATTAATTATCAAAAATAATCCAGAATACAGTTCATTAGAAAATGTTAAACTTGTATTAGACTTAGAGGACGTAATAAGTTCTTTAGACTTTGGAGTATCATACCACAAGTTAAAATTAAAGATTTCTTCAGCTTCCATAAAACATTTTATCAAGTATACTAAAATACATTTTGTATTGCTATGATGATTTATTAAATAATAGTTAATAAAATAATACATGATTCATGATATTCATTTAGAAATATAAAAGAAGAACAGTGGAAGCATGGACCATACTTAGGACTAATACTTAAAGGTTATGATCCTTTAAATAGCTCAGATAAAACATCAAAAACCGATGGGTTTTTAAATTTTACATTAACTCGAGCATTCAAAAGTTCTTTTCAAAACTCTAAATTAAATAAAAATAACACTCCTTTACATATGGTAATATATTTATATTGCATATTATTTAGAATATTTATCTAATATTTGTTATTAAAGTTATCACCATGTTTTTTTTTTTTTTTTGTATGTATCTTAAATAATTATTATATTATTCTAAAATTGTTAAGTTATAAAGAAGAACATTTAACACGTATTTCTGCTGTGTATCATATTTCAGTAGCATCTACCGCGGTGCTTACACAATCTTTGAAATAAAATCGATTTATATTGAATTTAGACTTATAATTATATAATATTCATTAAAGCCCTATATCGATGGGTAAAATATGTCTATTTTTATATTATATATGAGATTCCAGTCTAATAATAAAATAACATGATAAAAGTAGATAATTAGGGAATATTATTAAGGGCTGTTCTATCCAACGTAAAAAATGCGTTAATCTGATTCTTAAACTGAGGTTATGGTTGATAACCAACTAAAAATAGTCGATTATCCTATAAACTCAGTTTAAAAATTATTGTTTACATTTTTGAGAACGGGCCTAAATCGTACGCAAATAGAAAACAAATGGTTATTTTTAGAAACGGTTTTCCAAATATATTTAACAATGTTTGTAGACATCGGTGACATAAAATTAAAGTACTGATTCTAACGATGACTGAAATATAAGCTCATTAAAATCAGTATATTAGGTGACACCAATTAGCGTCGATCGTATGTAGTTAGTGACGCTATTATCGTCAATTAGTGTTGTACGCAGCAAACGTGTTAAGTTAATTTATAAAAAAAAATTACTTTTAAAATTCAGAAAAACTAAAAAATGTAAAATAATATATTATATAACGTGTCCTAAAGCATTATCCAAATGCTAATAACTCTGTCAATATTTATTTTATGTGAACAATTTTTTTCAATCGGATTTTATGTCAGGGGACACAAATATATAGACAATTTTATTTATTTTTTTTTTTCTGTGGACAATATATCTACCAGAGAACCTGCTCCGATTTTTATGTGTATCACTTTTTCTAAAAGGAAATCGGTGTGGGGAGGTACTTTAAGGAGGTCATTTTTTGATTTTCTCAAGAGTTTTCTCATGAAATACGAAAGACCGAAAAAAAAAAACTGGAAAATGTACGAAATATATTTGTATAATAATACGATTTTTTTTCAGTGGATAACTTTTCTATCAGCAATTTCGCTCCAACTTATAATGATAACAATTTTTCTACAAGGAAATTCCACTAGGGAAGTACTTTAGAGAAGTAATTTTTCGATTTTCCATAGAGTTCTTATCGGTACAACATAAAACAAATATTAAAGAAAATAATTTAAATCTTATTTAATAATTTTACTATAATATGGTATACCATATAATATTGTTAAAAAAACATCTCTATTAACTAAACTCTGCTCAACAATTTTTTCTTAAGTAATGGTTTTTTATAGCTATGCATTAAATTACCTATAACAGTGGCTGCACCTGTCCCCATTATCCTATTACGTCTTTTCAAAACAAAATAATTATTTTGAAAATTTTAAAAATTGTTAAAAAAAGAACTTTTTTTCAGTAATTTGGGATGAAAATAAAAAATATTTTTTCTCTACATTTGTGTCCTGACACAAAACCTGATTGGAAAATAAAATATTGATAGAGTTATTAGCACTCGGATAATACTGTAGAACACTGTATACAAAATAGTATTTTATTAGAATATTTTTGGTAAAAATTTGCTATTTTTTTACTTGCTAATAAAAATATGCAAAAACATGTAAACTAAAATAATTAAACTAAAGTTACTATAATAATAACTTATAGTTTTGTTTAACTTTCCTCCATGTATAACTGTAGTTTAACTATTATATTTTTACATATTAAGTAGAAACATAATTTGTTTATATTGTCATTCAACTATTTTTGTATTAGGTTAGTGATGAAATGCTCAAATTAAACCAAAAATTAATGGATGAATATATAATGGAAATTGTAATCAAAGTGCAACCAATTGATATTGTTATTTCTCCTTTTAATCTTCATAAATTCTTATCTATAATTGATCCTCTTCTAGAAATATTTATAAATTCTAAATATTTACTAAATTCTTCATCAAATTCTCATAATTTATTAGAACCAAGTAAAGAAATACTAGGTTCAACATTACCATTATTTTATTTGGATATTGCATTATTAAGGATTTTTATACCACTATCTTTACAAGACAATACTATTGAAGATCAAGACACTGTTATAGTTCAAGTAATTCTAACCATAATAAATTGTATTCTTTGATACTATGTATGTATAATTTATTTATTAGGTCAATTCATTAAAAATAAATCAAAATCCTGAAAATCCTATTACTCGAACACCACTCAGAAAAGATTTGTACATTGAAGCTGAAAAACGAGGGTTATTGTCCATTCCAGGATCAATAGTTGAAGATCGCCAGTATCAAATTATTGTAAACGGATTTTCAATAAAAACTGGATTTTGGATTGATCTAAAACAAGTATTGGAATGTTATCAAGTATCATCAACTTTAGATACAGATCATCAACCAAATGCTGCATTGTTATGGAATGAAGGCAAAAGACCTAGGGCAATGGGAAATTCTAATTTGGATGAAATTAATACATCAACATTGTTTAATAAAGTAACTTTTCACTCAGTTTTTGCTCCAGCTATTATTTTTGAACCAGAAAATACATTAGTATGCGGCAGTTGGATAGAAGTTAGTATTTTTAAATTAAATTTTTTTGAAATAAATAATTAGCATTATTTTCTTACGCGTTTAGGTGAATATATCAAATGAAATAATAATAACATTATCTATAGGACAACTTAACTTGTTGAACATATTAGCTTCTCAAAGCAATGAATATATATTAAGTCATTTAAAAACAAATTGCACCAATTTAAATGAAAAAATGCAATCTAAATCATCACCAGAGTCATTAACTCTTGATAGTGGTGTTAATTCTACTGAAGATAATGTTAAATTGTTTGATCAAGAAACTAGTTCAATATCATTAGTTGGAAATAAAATAAACTCTCAATCAAATATAGCTCTTTTCTTAAAAAAGTTAGTGTTTATGTAATATTAATATTTTATTATTAATTAAACATAAAATAAAATAATTTTGCTGTATATCTTAGAGATACTACTACTACAGTAAATCAAATTCCAATTGATGTAATTATCACTGGAAAACAAATCAATTTGAATATTTTTAATTGTATAGTTAAAAATGAAATCAAGATATGTGAACCACTGTTATATGCTGTTATTCATCAACCTCATGTATTTTTTTCTCTTTCTAGTACTTCCGATTCATGTCAAGTACGAATTAAAAAATATTGTATTTAAATTACCTGTTAACCTGTTAAAATATATAATTATTTTTATATAATATTTTAGGTAATATTCTTTGATCTGACAATATCATTAGCTCCAAAAAATAAAATATATGAAATTGAGGTCCCTGAATCTAAAATGTATTCAGTTCCATTATTTGAAACAAAATCGAATACAAATGATGAAATTCCTTTAGCATTTTTTACATTGAAAATTTCTCGCCCTATTTCAATTGGTCAATACAAAGTATATAGTAATCATTATTTTACTTTATTATTTAATTTATCATAAATATTAAGTTTTTTTTTTTTTAGGTTGAGCTAATTCTAGGAAGAGCTATTTCATTAGTGTTAAATAAACAAAAGATTGATCACTTTAATAATTTTTTTGATCTTGTAAGGAAAATATTTCATAAAGTTTCTTTGTCTTATGAGGAGACTCATACTGATTCAAAGTAAGTTGATCATTTCTATTATATGTGCATATAATGTACCTATGGAACTGACCTATTAAAAAAAAATTATAATAATAATAATTTAGTGTAAATGTAAATAAACATTTGAAAAGACGTGAATACTTTACACAATAGTAGGTCTTTGTTGTAGGAGAATAGTTAAAAAGGTAGGAAATAGAAAAGAATTTGATTTATATCCAAATGCAATTAAAATATGACCCTTTAAGTACCAACTTGATTAAATTTCATTTCAGAAAAAGTGCTACACTTAACACATCAGAGCAAGATTTCTAATAAAAAAGTTACTCACAATATAAAAATAATAAAAAATAAACATCATTGTAAAACCAATACATTTCTCATTACCCTTGAAATCTAAAATGTTTTTACATACTACATACTTGTTTATGTTGTGGATTTTCTGGTTTAAACTACCTTTTATTTTTAAACTGTTTAAATTAAATTAATTTAAATTTAGCATTAATAAGTAACAATATTTGACTAGACAAGTATCCAAAATAAAGAGTATATTACATTAATAATAATTGATAAAAATGAAGCATTTTTAATGGAAAGGATAAAATAGAATTTATTAGTATATTTTACATTTCAATGTTTGTGATATAGTTTTAACCAATTGTTTGATTATACATGGATGTATAGAGTTAATAAATTAAATTAAAACTAAAAACCCTGTATAGTATGCAGTGAAACTTCTGAATAGCGGACACTATTGGTCACCAAAACGTTGTCTGCTATTTGGAGGTGTCATATATTCAGAGGGGGTAAATTTTTGAAATTCATAAGTAGGTAAATGTGTAAAAAGAAAAAATATGCGCTAGGTTAAATTAAATTATAATGTTATTATTTAATGTTTTAATGATATAATAATGTATGTAGACATTACAAAAAATTAGTCAGTTTGGTTTATTTATAATTATGTTGTCTTGATATAATTTCTTTTAGTAAGTTTATTTGCCAAAGTTATAGTAGAAAATAAAATATTACTGCTTTCTATCTCTATTAGTGTATTAATATTAATATAAGTATATAATTTACACATTATTTTTTATTGTACTTTTAGACTTCATGAAATTGAAATTCTAAAACCGTCTTTTAAAATTGAATCGATCGTATCTCCAAATATGTCTGATGAATTTGATAAGTATAATTATGAAAATTCAACCATTGAATCGGCTAAACATACTAGTATTATTAAAGAAACATTTGATGAAAACATTATTGAAATACCTGCACAATTGATTAATGAACACTTTTGGTACTCAAAACCAATGGTTATAAATTTAACAACTCAACAAATATTTGTTCAGCTTTATACTGAAAATAATGGTATAGCTTAGACATTTTTAGATTTTCAATAAGTAAAATTTTAATACATAATATTTTTTATTTTTAGAGAATATTGTATTCAGCATTGAAAGTATAGTTTCTAAATTGAACTGTTTGTGGAAAAAACCATCAGAACGTATGAATGGTGAAATAACATTGAATAGCGCAACAATATCAATTGGAAATAATTACTCAAAATATAATACAAATGAATTAATTTTACACCCATGGACAATGACTCTTGAAATTGTTTTATCGTCAGACCCATGGGTTCCAGAATATTTTCGGCCAACAAAACAACTGAAAATACTTACAGATTATGTAGCATTTCATATATCTCCCTCTCATTATAATACATTGAAACTTGTTTGGAATGAATACAAGTTTTTAATTGAATATAATAAAAATATAGCAAAAAAAACAAGTTGTAGTATGTTTATTGATAATATTATTTATTAAATGTTATAATTTGTTATATTTTAGAAATTAACATTTTTAATATAATATTTATTTTAGATTCTGAATCTGATGAACAATTTTATCAAGATGATCTTAGAGCTGGGGCTTTTCAATTTCTTGAAACTAATAGTTCTGATTTACCTCTACCTTATCAAATTTTTTTTTCGGAATGTTTACCTAACAATATACCAAAAATTACATGGCGTTATCCCCAACCTAGAACATTGACAAAGATTGAAGTACAACCAATTCCGATGGAAGTATGTGTACTTAATTTTTATATAATTATTATACTTTCTAATTTTATTTTTTACTTAAAATATTATTAAGGTGGATATAGACATTGAGTTGCATTTACAATGGTATGATGAAATACAAAATTGTTTTAGAGTTCATACTAGTTTCATTTTTCCAAAATATGAACCTTTGTTACTACGTCTAGAATCATGGCAAGCAGTTTCAAATACTTGGCGCATAATTATGGATAATGCTAGTATAATGAATTGTCCACTGCAAATAAAGTACTTTATATCACAATTATGAGTCTAGTAGTTTTTGGTAATAATTAATATATTTTTTACATGTATTTAGGAGTTTGGTTGGTTGTCTTAGAGTTGATTCATATTTTTCACCAAGCTTAGTACCGCAGTTACAGTTTTCATTATCAGCATCGTCTATTAAAGTAATAATATCATTATTAAATTAACATGAATTTTGATTATTAAATACTTTTAATAGGTGAACATTTCATATGATATTAAAAAAAAAACATACTTAGAACGATATGATTGCATTTCTGATGTTCCACCAAAACATAAACTAGTTATTTTGATTTTGGATCAAATAAATATTGGTTTCAAACTTCAAGACGGTATTTATTAATTTATTATGGTTGTTAATTCTATTTTTGTATATATATAAACAATAATAATAATATAACTGATATTAGCTCTAAAAATAATAGAATATTGAACAATGCTTAGTAAGTAATGATATCAAGAAATAAATAAAAGTGGTTGTAAGTAGATAAAAGACAAAAAACTATTAAAAACTGTTTTGTTAGTTGGACAATTTATGTTCTTTGTTCATATAAAGGAGAGGGAGATTGAGGTTTACAAATAAGTAGTCGAGAAAAAAGAAAACCAAGCATGTTACTAATGTAAGATACATTAACTTTGATTATACAAGTGATAAATACTCAATAAGATAATCATTGCATCATAAAATATTGACTTTTTTCAGAATATTTAAGAAATAAGCAGCTTTAAAATGTTATATTATCATTTAGTTTTGTCGCCTTTATTTTTAGAGATAAAATAACTACTTCATAATTTTGATTTTAAATTAGCAATGTATATTTAACATTCCATAAATATTAGTGATGTACACTTTGGAATAGATTATACTATCAATAGTTTTTGATAGT
Source organism: Cinara cedri (assembly GCA_902439185.1). Taxonomy (NCBI): domain Eukaryota; kingdom Metazoa; phylum Arthropoda; class Insecta; order Hemiptera; family Aphididae; genus Cinara; species Cinara cedri. The sequence continues at coordinate 248,520 of CABPRJ010001901.1, read as the reverse complement.
TTGGATGAACTATTTATTATTTATTTCTATGACCGAATACTTACATTCAAAAAAACTTTGGAATACTTAAAAAAACTATTTGAATAGTTTTTTTTTCAGTATCAGTATTTTAGTATTTCCAAAAAAATAAACATTTTGAATGTACGTTAAGATTGATAGGTACTAGGTACAAAACATGATAAATCTTCCACTACCATCAGTCTTACGAAAGAAAGGTTACTGTTTTACGCACACTAACAAAGTTCCACACTACCACCATCAAATCCCCTCGTGTGTTGCTAGCTTATGTGTACTGGGTTGAAGCGAGAACTAAATGAAGAGCGGTGTGGGAGAATGCACGTCACTGACTTACTTTTGTTAAAATGCATTACCTTTCTTTCGTGAGACAGAGTGTATTTTTGATTTAACTAAATTTACAAATGAGTCTATGAATACTACTGCGGTGCACCCTGCTTCCATACAACTTATGCATAATGCTATTTTCATATTAAAACTTAATGACTTAATAACTAACCTAAAAAAAACTAGTCTAACAGTTTTTTCCATAAATTAATAAAAAGTGTTAGAGACTATTCAAAGAAAAACTATTTATTTGTAAACTTTTTGAATAGTTTGACTGCGATCAATTATAAAATAGTTTGATAAATAATGAATATATATTGGTGTTTACTTTTTCAATTTAGTTGAATTCAAATACCGAGAGCTGCAATACTACTCAAATAATGTTCCACTACTCTCCCCCTACTCAAACTTAAAAATGAATTTTCTCATTAACAAGTAGATGGAAATTAAAAGTATTAACACTAAAATGAAATTAAACTTAAACTTTAATTTTTTATGGAATTTGTAATATATGTTACTATTTTAAAATCAAAATCAAGTGTTTCTCCTTAAAAATAAGAGTGACAAATAATAACTGTTATGTAATATTATAGTGCTGCTTGTTTATTACATTGTCAAAAATAAAAATAAAAAATGTAATACTTTCTGAGATAGTGGGTGTTTTATTAAAGATTGATCATTCTGTATGATATTATTATTCTAATGGTATTAATAGATAGAAAAGAAACAGAAAAAAGAGGAAAAAAATATGAAGAGCGAGAATAAGTGTAGCTACCACTAATAGTGGATAAAGGTAAAGAGGATAAATAATAATAATGTTATTATATTATTAATACTATTAAAAATTGTAGCATAATAACCAAAATTAAATGCACTCATTTCTCAAAGCTGAGTAGTTAAAAAGTTGAAAAAAAAAAAATTAAAATATTAAGTTAAATAACTAATTTTAACTTAACTTGTTATCACCAAATTATTTAAAAATTATTTGTATAAAATCTGTTAAGCTTTTTATGTGAATATAAATAGTTAATAATTAATTTGATTAAATATTAGGAGAAATAAACACATCAACTCAAGCACATATCAAAATTGAACTCTTAAACTATGGTACATTAACACAAATTCCTATTATAAAAACATTTTTTTTATGTACAACTCGCCATACAACAAAGCCAAGTAATTATTTTATACATTTTAATAAATCATAGTTGATTCCTTTAAATTTGTTTTAATATCATAAAATAATTGTATTCAAATAGTACCTGATATTCAGTACAACATCCAAACTGGAGCTATAGCATGTCAATTTGGTCCGAGTATCATTAATTCTTTGACAGCAGCAATACAGCTGTGGACAAATGAATCTTATTTTATATCAACACCATATATTATTTGTAATGATACCAATTTTCAAATAGTGTAAGTTAATTTGTATAAATTACTTCTACTGTTAAATGAAGTTTATTCAATTTATGAGGCCACAATGCATATATTGTCACTTAATGGCTGTATTCAAACTGTAGACTTTAAATTATATACCTGCAACACATCCAGCACTCACTAGTTACTATATTTACGTTCTATTTAAATTATAAATACATTTACAATTATTGTTGCAGATTTGGTCAATCAAATACTAATGAAGTTATTACACTTGATAGTTTACAATCTTATCAATACACGTGGCGTGTACCCACTGAACATCCTTGCATAAGATTAAGTGTTGGAAATATTAATAAGTAATACATATTAATATAAAGTTAAATGTAACTATGTTCTAATATCTTATAAATATTTAGTTTGTCTTGGAGTAATGATATAAATTTATGTCCTGAAGCTTTAATGTCTCTAACAGTAAAAAATCATAAAGGGGAGACTCATATTTTAATATTGTCTATTACAAATATGTCATCATCAATTATAAAAGTATGTCCTATAGTCTCTCTATATTAAATTACATTTTATTTAAATAGTTGTATTATATATTAGGTCGTTGTATCCAGTCAGTTAAGTATTTTAAACAAAACAGATTATTTTTTGGATGCTCGATTCACCAAAATCAAACAGATTGAAGAGCAAAAGAATAGTGATCAAAATTTAGTTTTGCAATCTTTGCAAACTTTAACTATTCCTCCTGAAAGTATTTCACCATCAATAATGTTATATAATGGACTTAAAGTTACACTAAAGTTACGCTTTCACACTCCCAATCATGATGGTCCCTGGTCTGGATCTATTCCTTTGCAGGCTGTAGAATTTGTCAATGGATATCAAAATTCTTGGCTTGTCAAAAGTTAGTTGTTTTTATTTGTAATATATTTCACATGATTTAAATGATATATTAATTTATCATTATTAATTTATAATTAGTTCCAAAGAAAGATAATATGAAGAAATATCGCAGTATCTGGTGTCGCTTAATTGTAGAAAATATTAACAAAATACCACGTCTGTTGGTATGTAGTAATATTATTAACATTTATTTTGTGCTACAATTTTTTTTTTTAAATTTAGATTTTGTTAATGCCAATGTATGTCATTCGTTCATATTTACCTTATGAAACTTTGTTGAACTTTGAATTAGTGGATAATAAATTAGAATATAACACTATTATACAAACTAAATCTTCCATTGCCGTAAATGATGTACAACATATTGATTTGCCTGGTACCATGAAAGATATTTATAATTTAACAATGAAATTGAAGTTAGTCAATTAATATACCTATTATATAAATTTAGCTAAAGTAATATTTATATTATAAATTTAAAAACATTATATTAATTTTAGTGAAAAATCTTCAGTATCTATTCCACCAGTATCTATAACATATTATATGGATATTGAAAAACCTGATTCAAATAATGACATCTATTTTACTATTGAAGATCTTCTAAATGGAAAATTTTCAAATATGGATTCTGATCTACAGTGGCCATTTATTGGTAATCATTATGCAAGCATAAAATGGAAACAATGTGATTTACCAGATACTCAAACTACTGTTAAAGTAAAATTTATAGTAATTATATTTTGCATTTTAATGTTTAAATAAAAGCTTTATATAGTTTTATATAGAGTCCAGAATTGAACTTACATGGTTACAAATATACAAGATTTATCAAAGCTTATATTACAGTATAATGTTTCATGAAATACTTAGGTGGCCCTCACACTGGAACAAAAGGCAACTAGCAATAAGCAAAAATATTTCCATTAGATTATTCTCGTACAATATGATCTCGTAGATATTAATGAATATTCTCACATCAAAGCAATATGATATTGCTAGTGGCGAACTTCTTGGCATTACGACTGGTCAATATTTATTGCCAGTATTGAACATTATTTTAATAAATAATAATAACATAGTACATGTTCGGGATAATTTTGATTTATTGTTCTTATCAGATGATGACATAATTTCTACTATGTTGCTAGTTGTCTATTGTCTATTGCTTCAGTGTGAGAGCCGCCTAATTTGTTCAAAAACTGACTTTGGTAAAAAGTTTTTAGTATCATATGTTTTAAAATGTTACATTATCCTTATTTGTACCATCCTTATTTATAAGGTCAAATAACTGCCCACTTTTGATTTTTAAATAGCAACTTTTATATTATAAATAAAAGGAATATTAGTTTAAATACATTTTTGTGTTGACATTATTATTTTTACCTACTCATTGGCAAGATATTTTACTTTTAAGTTTGAGTAGAGGTAAAATAGTGAAGCACTATTCAAACACTATGGGTATCAATTTCACTCAAATGATATTCCATTAAAAAGTAGGTAAATAGTCGTTTCACCCCCAAAAGTAAGGATAATGTAACATTTTAGAAATATATGATTCTAAAAAGTTTTTACATTAGTCATTTTTAAAAAATTAATATTTCATAGAAAATTTAATAAATCTTGTACAAACAAAACTTATTGTGTATTTACTGATAATAAATTAAGAAAAAGGTAAAAAATGTGTCTTTAAACTGTAAATTTATATAAATTTATATTATGTACAAAAATATGTGAATAATTTTATAATTTATGTTTTATTATACAATAATTGTAATATAGGTGCAACATTATGGCCATCTTGATCACAATAATGGTTTAAGCCGTGTTATTATTGTTCAACCCTGGGCATTAATAGTCAATACATCTGGTCAAATAATTACATTATGCAATTCTACTGAAACACTCTGCACTTTGGAAAATTTTGGTGTTGTAGCACCTCCCATTATTGAAGTATGTTTCTGTTTATAAGGTATTTTCTACTTAAATAAAATCTTAAGCATATATTGATAGTTTAATTCAGAAACATCAATATAAATTCCATTTATTATTTTTGTTGCATTTTGTTGTAAGTTGCCTCCTAAATATTTTGTGCCGTTTTTTTTTTATAAAACTAAAAATTTAATATCTTTCTCTCGTCTCTTCTAAGTTTTATGTTTTTTTTTTACTGTATAAATATATTGCTTTTATTTATTTTTTTTAATTTAATAGAATACATTTTATATTGATGTAAATATAAATTTTACTTCTCATCGATCACAACCACTTCAATTTTCTAATAGTCAGTCATTCTATATGCCTCAAGTCAATGGATTAATTCCTTTAAGAGGTCATACATCTGTTGTCATAAACTGTAAAAAAAATGTAAGATCATTATTGTCTAATTACCTACTTATATACTTATTGAAATATTTTAATGCCTAAGAAATTTAATTTAGATTGGTTATTTAAACATTTTTTCTTCGGATCATAATAATATGAGAATCGTGCATATTCAAAGTTTATATATTGCCTCAAATAATAGTTCAATCGACTTAAAAGTATTAGCAGTATGTGCTGTACCATCTAATGGCGTTTTGGATATTCCAGAAAACATTGATGAATACTCTGTTGATTTGCCTAAAAACTTTAATGAACTGTAAGTTTTTAACTTGACATTACTAATTACATTATTTAACTTGCTAATGAGTTAATTTAAAATTTAGTATCATAATTTCTAAATACATTGATGTAGAAATATTACTGAGTAAATAATTTAGCAAGACATTGAAATAGTATGTTATATCATAACAAGAGATTATAAACATTAAAAAAGTGGTGAAAGGTTAATATTTTAAAATATTTTATACTATGAAAGAACTATCATTTAACTCCTTTAGAATTGTACTAAATTCTAAATAATATTAATACTATAATATAAATCACTGTTAGGCGGTAGACAGAAAAATAGAATAGACACTGAGCGTATCTCTGAGAGATGAGAATGAATGAGTGACAGGAGAAGATAGGACAAGAAATGAATACATAAATAGCACTTAAAAGAATACATAAATGTGGTTTGATAGTAGACAAAATGAGAGAAAATAAACTAAGACTGTTTAGACATGCCATGAGCGAAGAGGAATCAGAAACACTAATAATTGTAATAAAAATAAATGTAAGAGGAAAGAGGAAGATCAAAAGAGCAGTGGTTAGATGCGATTGAGAATACGAGGACGCCGGGTGCATGAGAGAAAGATTAGGGAAACGAGTTAATTGAAATTTTAGAATGAGGGTAAATAACCCCAAATAGTTGGGATGAAGGCAAAGGAGGAGAAGAAGAAAAAGATCTTCTCCTCAAGTTCACCACAAATAATAAAGGAATGATCATTTTATCTAGATATTCTTAGCTTTAAATTGTTGGTATTATCTTAGAGAAAAAACTGAGGAATACAATAATTTAAAATGTATTATCATCTATTAAATAATTTTGTATTGCTATACAGGTTGCTCTAATTATGTTGTTTGAGAGTAAGAGTATAAAATATCCATAACTGTAGTATACAATTTGAAATACCTGTATAATTAATTAATTTACTGAGTTATTTTAATATCAAATGAAATAAATGTGTTTTTCTTTTCTTATGAACATAAATAATAATATAATTATGATTTAAAATCAGTCTAATTTTAAAGAATCAGAAAACTCTAAATAAAATTATAAATTATATTATTTTTGAAAAAATGTACATACTTTTTTATAACTCATTATTTCAATTATATAAATTACATAGTTTTTAATGTATTTTAGGGGTAAACCATTGACATTATGGACATTGATTGGAAGAGAAACTGTAACAAATGATGAATTAGTTCAATACTTAATATTAATATCTCAAAATAATATTAGTTGTCCTATTAAATTAACTGATCTAAAGAATGAAGAGCGCCCATTGCCTGTTTTATTTTCAAGTTGTGATGTAAATCCATTAATCTGTGTTACATTACAAGAATTGGATAACCAATATTTTTTCACTGTATACAATCAGCCATATCCACAAGTCATTCTTTACAATTATTGTCCAGTATCATTGACTATTGCTTTAACTAAAAAATCCAAGTCAAAATATAAGTCTAAAGAACCAATACCGTTTTCATTTGATTGGAATTGGACATACAGGATAACCTCTGGAAATTATTCTTACCTATCTTTTCCATACTCTGTATCATCCAAACAATTTCCTGGAGTATTAATAGGACTAGATAAAAAACCTTTTAAAGGTAATTTTTATTAATCATTTTGAGGTCCTAATATTTTTTAACTAACGTAAATATAATTTTTTAGGTTGGTTTGCAAACATAGAGTTGAGCGTTTGTGAAAGTAGATTAGTGTCAGTACCTGGTCAGATGAATGATATAAAAGTATCAATAACAAAAAGAGCATTTACCTTAGATGTAATTTTTAAACCGGCTGCACAATTTGAATTTTCAGCTAATGAAGTACGATTAAGATTGGCTAATTGTAAACAATTTAAAGGTAATTTATTAATCAAAAAAATGTACACATTAAATTTTTAAATTATATTAAATATTATCTAAAGACTATTTTATTTATACTAAATTTTTTCTAACTATTCTAGATACTACTTTGTCATCAAATAATGAATTATTGAATAATGTGAGAAACGAGTATATTCGTACTCCTACAAATTCTATACAAAATATAATTTCAACAAAAATTTATAGTAATTATTTTTATTGTTACAATTGTGTTTTTCTGTTTAAATTTAATTTTAATGTGCAAATTATTGTTGAAATTTTGTAGGGCTTTGGCCATCAATAAAATGTCATATTCATACATTTATATTTACATTATTTGTTGATGACATTGGATTCAATTCAAAGGCTGTAATTTCAATGACATTGGATAATATAGCAGCAACTTTAGATGAGAATCAGGTAAATATTTTTTGAAAATGTCTTGTCACATTTTGTTTTATAATAATGGGATACATTTAATTAATTTTAGATTCTGAGCGATTCTAGTCTGTGGACACGTTTTATCCTAGTAAACTTGCTCCAATTTTTACATGTAGCAACTTTTCTAAAGTTCAAGTTGTCTATATTGTACATTAGGTTATTTTAATTTTCTACGCTATTTTTAAATAAAAGTACTCAAGTGGGTATAAAACATAGAAAAAGGTACAATTTCATGATTTAATTATTTTATAAAAACACGGACATTTTCTTCCAGAAAAAATGAATTAATCGAAAAATAACAAGATACCTTTTTTGTCGCCTTTTTGGTTTACTTTCTTACTGTATCATTGCTCAAAACTTTGAACTTTTAAGGGATTTTAATTTTTAGTAATTTTTTTGCTGCAATTCGGTTATAAAAATACATGTAGAGACTTGAATAATTGAAACTTGGCAATAATAATTGTATTGGACTTACCTAGACGTGGTAAAATTTCCAAAATTGTTGGCGGACTTTTTTTTTTTTAATAAGTGTTTTGAAATCAAATTTTAAATAAAAATCGTAAAAAAAATATGGTACTTCAAATTATGTATTACTGAACGGCGCTCGGAATTTTGTCAGGCAATGGTTTATCATTGCTTACAGATATAAATTAAATAATCTTATGAATTCTTTTTCAACTTCTCACCTACAATAGTGGCCGCTCCTATCCCCAGTAAAAAAAAAATATTATTTAAATTTTTATATGATAATTATTTATTTTCACGCGATAAAGAAGTATGGCGTTTAGAATTGCATAATTTCCTAACTACATGACAGGTACATTTATTTGTTTTACATTTTGTCTTACAGTGACATCTTAGATAACCTTATGTGCCCATAAGACTATAACAGACTACAGCTTTTCGAAATGTTATCTCTTTTCCTCCTATGATTCAAGAAGAGTTTTGAGATCTAACAAAATTTCTTTGCATGTCATAAGTTGAAATTTCGTGTACTTGTGTTTTAGAAAACCATTTTCGGTGCCTTATTCAAATATAAATACATCACAAAACCCTACGTTAGTAAGCCGCACTAAGCTTATTAATATTCCCACTATAATACTATCTATCATCATTAAGATAACTAAATTTTTCACTGACTGTAAAAATTGTCGATAATCAACCAAACAAATAATAAATAAAAATATAAACTGGTTTGTTAGGTAACTAATGTCATTTACTAGAAAATAACATTATTTTGCTTTATTACATCATTTACTGTACCATATACAAGTAAAACATTAATTTTAATAGTTCATCACAAACATTTATTTTATTTTTATATACCTATTTATTGTTCATTATACTACAAGTATTTTGAATATTAAAATAATGATGATAATAATAATGAAATAAATTTTACCATTCTAATGTTTAATTAAAATATTAAGCCCCTTCAAAATTAAATTAAATTGGTAAATTTAGTTATCTAAAAGCCTTTGTGCCGAAAATTATGTTTTAGTTATTATATTATGTATATATCATGATTATTTGTGTTAGTTATTTTTTTTATAAATTACTAAAATATTTTTTTAAAATATAACATTCAAATAATTAAATTTATTTTAGGATGCTTCAAAAGAAGAAATGAATCTCATTATTTCAATAAATAACATTCAAATTGATAATAATGCATTTATTGATGGACATTATGATTTTCCTGTGGTACTAGTTAGACAAAAAAACCATTTTGAAGATGTTTATTATGATACTAGTTTCTTGAAACCATTGACAAATATAATAAATGATTTAAGACTATTAGATTCCGCTTTTATTTTAAAATTCACTTTAGATAAAGCCTATCATTCAACACCAGGTATTTATGATTTATTTAATATTATTATATGTAGGTACCTATTAATTTGCAAAAAAAAATTATTAAGACACTTTTCTGTTTTTTTTTTTTTTTTCAGTAATTTTGGATCTAGAAATAACTTTACTTACATTTGAAGCATTTATTGAAGATCGCTATTGTTATTACATGTTAGAAATATTGAAAAATTTTAAATCAACAGTATCTTCTACCAAAGAACATCTTAACATTGATGGATTTATTCCACTAAATTACTTAGTGTTAGCACATTCCCAAGAATATCGAAATCCTTTAGTATTTAGAACATTTACAATAAAACCATTTAAAGTGATGATAAGTCTACATACATCAACAACATTTTATGTGGCTCTCGATCGATCACCTTTAGATTTTACTGAGTTTTCAAAAACAAATCTAATAGCTTCGTCTTATCAACTTGGTCGTAGTTTATCATTGCATTATTTTTTAAATGCAATATATGGAACTGGGTGGGCATTAGGTTCATTAGAATTCTGGGGCTCTCCTGGAGGTCTAGCTAGATCTGTTGGAACTGGCTTGTATGATTTTGTAACTTTATCTGCTCAAGGCATGGCAGAAGGACCAAAAGAATTTTTTGTTGGTGTTTTAAGTGGATCTGCATCACTAGTTAAGCATGTTACAACTGGAGCATTATCATCAGTAACAAAATTTGCATCTAGTTGGTCAAGAACATTTAATCGATTAACTCTTGAAGCTGAAGATTTGGAACAAATTGAAGAAATTAGACGTTTACGACCACAAAATTTGTCACAAGGAATTATACAAGGCCTTAGTGAATTTGGGATTAGTTTATTGGGAGCAGTTGGTGGTTTAGTTAATCATCCAATTCAATATGCAATTCAAGAGGGTCGAGAAAGAAAACGAGGATTTGTCAATACTGTGGCTATAGGATTAGTTGAAGCTATTACCAAACCAATCAGCGGAGCTGCGGAATTAGTAGCAATGACGGGTGAAGGATTTTTAGCAGGTGTGGGTTGGATTAAAACACCACAGGTAAATAATATGTAAACATACTATTTGTATTATATTCTATTGTAAAGGTCATTTTTTTTTTATTTGTTACACACAGTGTTTAAATTAATTTTTACAGTAAATGTATGAGATTACAGGCAGGTTTAGCATACTAGTGTATAAAATTAAATTAATCATTATTTAATTACAAATATTTTTTTTTTTTGTTTTTGTTTAGTTACGCTCAAGTCTCAGCAATAGTGAAATAGGATTTGGTACATCTGAACTTCGATATTCCTGGTTAATATTAAATAAACATTTGAGTCCAATAGAGCAAGTATTATTAACTTGTGATGCATCAATGGATAATTTTGACCATGAACAGAAGTTTTTAGAATTAACGTTGGTTTTAACAGATAGATTTTTATATTTAATTAAAAATCCAAATTCTATGTTACCCAATGTACTACACTTTCCAATAACTCAAATCGTCACACCAAGTCAACGACACCAGGATCCTTCATTAATTACAATAACTATTCGTATGTCAGCACAGGTACCTAATAAATGGGGGTAACATATACTTTAAAATAAAATTATTCTATTTATTTTTAATTAATGCATGTTTAATAACCAACAGAATGATACAACATATGCTCGAGTAGCTGACTATGTGCGTAAATCACAAAGTTTTTTAAATATGGAATCAAAAACTATATCAGATCAAACACATAAATTATTGGTCAGCCCACAGTTGAGAAATCATATTTTAAATTCAATTGAATTTCTCAAACGACATATTCAAAATAAAGGATATGCAGTAATATAAGTATTTGTCTGAACAGCTTTAATGTTTTGTATAATATCAATTTTTAAAAACCTGTGATAAAATAATCAGTATAATTTATAATTTATAAACAAATATTATTATAAACATAATTATTTAGTTATAATTGGATTATTTATTTAATAATTATATTAAAAGCAATGTCTTAAATATAAATAATGAATTCATAAATGTTTATAAATTATTAGCTTATATAATTAACCAATCATAGTTAAAATGCTAAATATTATGTTAGCAAAGTAGTAATGAATCTATAATTATACAAATTGCTGCAAAATTATCCAAACAAATAATATACCTACAACAGACTTTGGTGCTCAGATACATTGACATACTATAACATAAATTCACATTTGTACTATTTTAAAATCTGAATGTATTGGTTTAGAAAGATCTTTTTTTTTTTTTTTCTGGGAAATTTTTCACTAATTTAAAAGCACTTTTTCTAAAAGGAAATCTGAAAAAGTACTTAAGAGAGGTCATTTTTTGAGATTCATCCCTATTATCCTAGGACAGCTTTTCAAAGAAAGAAAGTTAAAAAAATGTAATTATTTGAAATGGAATACTTTTTATAGGATATTTGAGCTTAATGTCTTTTACAGATATTTTCAATATCCGGCCATATGTAGGATATTGCTACTCTCATTTCCTTTTCTATATTTGTCGGTCTTTCTTGTTTCTTTGTCTTGATATTCATCAATCCTGAAAACTCAAGCTCACACAAGTAATATGTTTAAAATTGTAATAGAATTGTAATTGAAAAAGAAATTGTTTTAAATTCGATCTGTTGTATTTTGTGGATTTTTTTTCATCGATTTTAAAATTTTGGCGGAACACCAAGTACACGGAAAACTGGTTAAGAACCACTACCTTTATTAAATATTATATTATATCTATCTATGTAATAATTGCACAAACCTTATGACAAGTCTATTTTTTTATATGGACACGCAGATATAGATAATAATATTATCTACATCTGTGAAGCAACTTGTTATCAATATTTGTAGAAATCACATTTTTTATCAGTATTTATAAAATACTGGATTAGAGCACTATAGAAGCTATAATAGAATACAGTGTACCTAAAAATTGGATTAATCCACCTTGACATGAAGATTAGAGATATCTGTCATATATCTCTAATCTTTATGAACTATAATTATAGTTCATGATAATGGCTACCCTTATCAGGTGTTAGTCGAGTCGCAAAAAAATAGACTAGTCACCGCGGTTAAAGGTAAATAAGAATATGGATTTGTAACTGTGTTGGTATCTATTATGTGGTTAAAGGAGTTGTACGTGGTTTTGATAATGTTTCTTCATTAAAACATAAAAGCATAAACAATTTAATTAAAAATCACGTCAATTTGTCATTTTGAAAATATTAAATAATTACAAAAATTAATTTTCATATAGTATAATAATTATATTTTAACATCTGATTTCAATTAGGAATGTGTGCCCTATTTCGTTAAGAAATTAATTAATTTTTATCTTTTCTATCTGAGTAGATAAAAAAAATGATTTGATTTAAAATCATTTACAGGTAAATAAAAAAAAAACAATTTCGGAAATAACATATTCTACTTGTAGTTTGATAACAAACAGAAAGTGAATGTGACCACAGTGGCTTTAGTGAGAGCAGTGAATATGTTTATGTTATATTAAATAATAATACAAATATTTTTCTTAAATTATCGTTACAGGATACCATATTATTACTTAAATGACTACTCGACGAAGACGAGGCAATTCTGATTCAGACCAATCTCATTTTAGTTATTCAATTCAAGAGTCAACTGTGGCAGATTTTGCAAACAAATCTGAAGAAGAAATACATAAAATAATGCCACGAGATCGTACTGCTGAATTCAATAGTGCAGTTCGATCCTTGCAAGGTCGACAAATAGCAAGAGCAGTTCAAGTTAAAGATGTTAAAAAAGTAAAAGCTCTCCAAAGCTATGGAGAGTTTATGATGATTGCCAAAAGTGTTGGTTTAAATATAAGTTATACTTATGCAAAATTAGAAAAATTGACTTTACGTAAGTTTTTAAATATACCTTATAAATGTATTTTAGCACCATAATTTTAGTTTTAAACATTACAATTTGATTAGTACCTATTTTAGTATAAAGAATATTTACGTAAATTAAATTGATTTTTTTTTTTGGTTTGTATTTATTCATAAAGGTTAACCAAAACTCTAACACCAATTTTAAAACTACTTTATGAAATTTGGCTATAAAATTAACCCAATATAAACTCATTCAAATTTTGTTCATAACATACTTTCCTTCTGTATTTGGATTTTTATTTCAAACAATATCTTAATTCTTTTATTTGTCTATACTTATTATTAAATTTCTCGAGTGATGTACCGATAGCATAAAAAAAAAAAAAAATTATTAATTCAAAAACTCGGCACAAGATACTATAATATATTCTTAATGTATTACAATTTGAATCTAATTTTCAGTTGCCAAACGAAAATCATTATTCAATGATAGACCACAAGAAATTCAAGAATTGACATACATAATTAAAGAGGATTTGAATAGCTTAAATCAACAAATTGCAAAATTACAAGAAGTTGCCAAATTACAAAAAGCTGCTCAGAATAATATTGGACGGAAACATTTACTATCACACGAATCTAGTGTTGTATTATCATTACAATCCAAGTTGGCAAATATATCAAATGAATTTAAACAAGTTCTTGAAATAAGAACCAAAGTAAGTTTTTATTAAATCTTCTAATGATTGTTAGTCTTAATTATCCTTAAATAGTATATATAATTTTAGTATTGATGGTTAGCACCAACACACTAAAAAATAATAAAATATTGTGTTTAGAACTTAAAACATGCCAAATCAAGAAGAGATCAGTTCTCTCAAGGGAGTAGTTTGTCTGCATTATCTGAATCATCATCACTAGTGCCTAGACAAAATTCTGTTCTAATGTCAAGTAATCAATGTGCTATCAATATGGATAATAATGAACATCAAGATCATGGACAACAGATCACCAAACAAACACAAGCAATGGCTATTTATGATAATACGGTATAAAATAGTTCTGAATGTGCATTCAACAATAAAAAATAAATGAATATGAAGGAAAAACTTAGCCTAGAGTATTATTATTGGTTAAGTGTATTTACGACCAATGATATAATACCTCAGGTTAAGTGTATTCTTTATTTTATTATATTATTGAATATTAAGCTCCTAAAAAATTTTTTATTTTTTTTAAATTCAATTTAACCATTGATAACAAAAAAAGTCAGAAGTGTACTGTATTTTAGAAATGTATGCAGCATATTATTTTATGGAATGAATAATTTAGTACTAGATCCAAATTATTATTTTTAATCTACTTTTTAGTAAGTTAGTGTCCAACAATAATAAAATACACTCAATAAAATAAAATTAACTAGAATAAATATTTATGATTATTATTAATCTTTCATTAATTAATAATTATCTTAAATGTACAACATTTTTTAGGACCAATATTTATACAGTAGAGCAGAAACCATGCAAAATATTGAATCAACTATTGTAGAATTGGGTGGAATATTTCAACAACTTGCCCATATGGTTAAAGAACAAGAAGAAATGGTTGAGAGGTAATTTTAATTTAGAGTTTTCTTTTTGTAAATTAAATTTTATATATTTTGGAAATCTTATTTTTAACAGAATCGATTCCAATGTCCAAGATGCGGAACTAAGTATTGAAGCAGCTCACACACAAATTTTGCGTTACTTTCAATCGGTGACTTCTAATCGTTGGCTAATGATAAAAATATTTGGTATTTTAATATTTTTTTTTATATTTTTTGTTGTATTTGTTTCATAAATTTGCATATCTATTCTGTTGGTTCATATCTAGACAAATTAGTATTAATTTATTCATTGTTATCCAATTATACAATTATACATTTTCTGTAAAAAAAAAAAAAAAAAAATATTAAATAAATACTTTACTGCATTTTATTACTTTAAATGTATTTATTATTTTTATTATAACTATTAAAAGTATATCAAATTTTTAATAAATTTTAAAAACTAATTTATTTGAAAGTTATCCAAAAAGAACTAGACAAGTTAGGCATAAGTTTTTAATTTTGAAATATTTGATAATTAATAAATATTTTTTTTAAGACTTGAAGTTTGAATTTACTTAAATTTTGGCGTTACAGATGTAGTAAACAATACAAAATTGGGACATTTAATTATACAATATCACAACTACAAACTTGACAAATTCAAATTTTAAAAACTATTCTCAATAAAGTTCAAAGATATCCAACTAATAATCTATTAATTGAACTCAAAGTACTACCTGTAAAAAATATATTTCAAAATAACTGCTATTTATATGAAAACTCATAATTTACTGCGGCCCATATCACATGGTATCAACACTAGATATGCTAAAAACAATGTTCTAATAAAAGAATTTAAAAAAAAATACTAACATATTTCGCACGATGGGTGCAGCCACTGTTGTCTGTGAGAAGTTGGGAATATAGTATATTAGGGGAAATTAATTTGTATCTGGAAGCAACAATAAACCATTGTCAACAGAAAATCCCTAGGATTTTTAAGATTACAATAGGTATCTATAACTATTAGACTACAACAAACATAGTATATTGTAGACAATATAGAATTATTAGCATAACATATAATATCAAAACTTCAAAAAGCTATAATTTTGAAATTTAGTCAGTCCGCTCAATTTTGACTTCAACATTGTTCTTAAATCAGCTATACAGGCTGTCCCACAAAGATATACCCCTTGAATATCTCCTGAGATAATAAAGATAATCAAATTCTGTTTTTTGTTTTTACATTAAAAATAGGGATGAGGACTACAAATATTATTATTAGAGTTAATTTTTAATTTCATTATTTTCGAAAAATGTTAAGATAAACATTCTGTAGAATTTATGTTTCTATAAATTTTAGTGTGAAAACCAATGTTATCTACAGAATAGCCTAACCGCGTTACGCGATAACATCGGTTTTCATATCGGATTAGAAAAATTTAAATGGCCATTACTTAGAAACTATTCATCGGATATAAATGTATGATACACCAACATTTTCAGAAAAATAAATTCTACAGAATTCCTATTTGAAAATTGTTCGAAAATAATAAAATTAAAATTAAAATATTTATATTTGTGTCCTCATCCCCAAAGTAAGACTTTTAAAGAATCTTTTATTAAATTTTCAAGCGTTTCTGTTAAGTCATACAATTTTACCACAGAGTCCCTACCGAATAAAAATTCCAAACTAAACTCACAAAATTAAAATGTCTATAAATAGCTCAAAAATGGTTTAAATTTTTGAAAATTTTACAATGTTTAGGAAAAGTATATATATTTTTTCTTTCCAAATTTCAAGTTCCTATGAATATTTTTAACTGAATTACAATAATATAACAAAATTGATAAAAATAAAGTACTATTTTGTAAATTTCCCGTTTTAGTTCCATTTTTTCTCACTTTTTCTCTTTTGTTTTAAAAATACTGATTGGAAAATTGAAAAATGACGTCTTTAAAGTACCATCCCAAAAAAAAATTAATTTTAGAAAAGGGTCTACATCGTATACATCGGAGCAAGATTTCTGGTAGATTTTTTGTTCACAGTATGAAAAAACACATCTTTGTAAAACCAATACATTCTTTGCTACACAAAAAATCTAAAATAACTGTTAGTAGATATTTTGATATAATTGATACTAAACTATGCAACTCTATACCACCTTGCATTATGAATCTCCCGATTAAATTACAGTAAACTCGCTCAAGACACTGTTTTCTGTCAGTCCTTAGACATTTCCTAGTCAATATAAGAATCGCCTATTAAGATGCTCAGTTTTTCTCTATCTAATTGGATAAGACGCTCTTTTGTTCAGCAGATTACAATACATTTTAGTAGTGTACTAATATAAAACTTGTTTTCTTGCCACTAAATGCTATATCTAAGTTACAACCCCTGGATCAGAGTATCATAAAAGTGATAAAACAAAAGTACCAAAAAAAATTATTCTAGTGATACTTAATAGACATGGAGTACTAACCAAATTTCATACAAAATAGACATGTACCTATAAATGTATTTCTTTTTTAATTAAATTCAATAGCAAAAAATATCTGTATGTAATTATAATTAATTTATAAATGTATTACTCGTTAAATTATGTTCAATAATAAAAATATAAACTCAATATTACAATCACTTAATATTTTTTTTCAATCCCCGCACAAGATGCTTTCCCGCTTAAGACGCTCTAGAGAGCTGGTCCCTTAGAGAGTGTCTTAAACGATTTTAACTGTATTTAAAAAAAAACTTTCACAGTAGCTATTAGAATCTCCAGACAAATTGACGATAGCATAGTCATTTATAATATAAATGTTAATTGTTTAAATAGGTATGAATCTTAATTTGTCTTCTGTTTATGTAGGTACTTACACTCTTTAACATTTTAATTTTACTATTAATTACTGTATATTTATGTATTTATAATGTTGTTTAGAACTCCTGAGCTCCCACACGAGTTCTCTCAGTGGGGCCCAGTGTTTAAAAAAAAAAAATAAATATATGTTGAATGGTAATTCTTAGTAGGACATTCAACCGTCCTATATTGGAGATTATTTTCATACATTTGAATGATTTGTCCTACATCCAACGAGACTTTAAACTTTATAACTTAATGTAGAATAATCCTACATTTCAAATGTTAATATATAGACTTTAACAGGTTAAAGTTTAAAGTCTATGAAAAAATACCTTTTAATAGTTCATTATTATATTTGTTAATTGTATTAAGTTATCATTTATCACTTTCATACCTAAGTAGGTACTATAGTATCAAGGACAATAAATAATTATATTTATTAAGTGTCTAAATTTGTTACAGATTTGTGAAATTTTCCAATTCTATTGACTATTATTTATATTTAAGATTAAATTAATGTGTGAAAAATCAAATGTTAATAGAATACAGGTAATATTTTATTATTTTTATTAAACATTTTAATTTATACATATATTATTATTATTACCTCTTTAATAACAATTTATATGATTTATAATAAATTGTAAGAATGTTAGCTGAATTTTCTAAATTAAAAGAAAAAATAAAGAATTGAAAAAAAGGGTATAAATAAAATGTAGACAATTTTTATTAAAAGTCATACCTATTTTACTGGCATCACATTTTTATTAAACTAAGTAGCTAACATAGATATGAAAAAGTGTTCATCAATTATTCTAAAATTGTTTAAGAATATATTATTTTGCGAATGTGATTTAAAGAATTGTGAAACATTTTTGACTAACTTTGTAACACAAATTTATCTATTAAAGAGTAATGATGAACTCAATAATACAAATAGCTGATAGTGGGGACGGGTGCAGCCACTGTTGTAAGTGGAAAGTTGGAAAGGTAGGATACATAAGGTTATTTTATTTATATCTGTAAGCAACGAGAAACTATTGCTGACGAAAGACGATTCCGAGCACAGTTCGATATTATATAATATGAAGTGTTGTAATGTTTTTTTGCGATTTTCGTTTAAATTTGATTACAAAACGCTTATTAAGAAAAAAAATTCAACAAAAATATTGTTTCTTGTTGTTGAAAAGAATAAATCACTATGTTATATCATCCCTTCAAATTTCTCTCCTTGAACAGTATTAACCATTATTTTTATACTTCTAATGGTTATATAATAAATACAATTTTGTGCAACTTTCCACACCACCTTAGCTTGACAAACGAAAATTATTTTTTTTATTTTTTTATTTTATCAACTGACCGCAATTGAATATTAATCAAATTATTAAGGTACCTAGGTACTTATTTGAAATAACAAAATCTTAAAAAAAATCGTATTTTTCCCGGTTAATCGTTTTTATTTTAAATACAGTTTCGAAAATCAAAAAATGACCTATGTTATTACCAAGTAAATAAAATTAACTTTCAGAAAAAGTGCTACACTTAAACATCAGAGCAAGTTTTCTGGGATAAAAGTGGTCAACTATATATAAAAAAAAAATTAAATATTGTAAAAAAATTAAAAAGGAAAAAAATTCGTCCAATGATTTTAGAAATTTTACTATGTCTAGGCAATTCCAATATAAATATTATCAAGTTTCAAATCTCTACGTGTATTTATTATAACCAAATTAGAGCAAAAAAAATGATCAAAAATTATAATTCCTTAAAAACACAAAAGTGGCTGAAAAATGTTGGTGATGATATCGTAAGAAAGTAAATCAAAAAGGTAGCAAAAAAGGTTTCTTGTGATTTTTGATTAAATCATTTTTTCTAGTAGAAACGTCGTCCGTGTTTTTATAAAATAATGAAATCATGAAATTGTACGTTTCCTACGTTTTTTCCCACTAGAGTGCTTTTATTTAAAAATGGCATGGAAAATCAAAATGACCTATTGTACAATATAGACAACTTGAGCTTTCAAAAAAGTTGCTACACGTAAAAATCGGAGCAAGTTTACTAGGAAAAGCGTGTCCACAGAATAGAATAAAGAACAAAGAAATATTTAGTATTGTAAAACCATTAGTTACCTCGCTATGCTCGGAATCTAAAAAATTTTCCTACATCACATATTTTGAAAGTCGGTAATCCTAATTATTAGTTACAGGTAAAAATTAAATTTTTTATGAAAATTTCAATATAATAGTATCTTAATAGGTACATAAATTATTCATTTTATTACGTGTTAGACAAGTAATATTATGTAGGTATGTATATTATATAGCCGTATAGGTATAGATAATATTACTAATATCTAATCGTAACAGTACCTATACATGACTACATCATAAAATCAATGGATACCTACCTGCATTGTATAAATGGCAATGTAGACATTGACATTTAGTGTAGAGCGTTATTGTGTAGATACTTACCATGATTTAAGAATAATATATCCAATAATATAATATAATAAATATATAATATATGTGTGTGGTGTACACATTTTATTTTATTAGGTAAAAAAAATGATTTGATATACATAGTACTTATTTATGTATACCAGATACCTACCCAATTATTATAGAGAAATAATTATAGTTGGAAGTGATTGGATCTACTAATTTTTGTTTTTATCAACATAGGTAGGTCTTTGCCAGCTACCATAGGTACTTTGTAAAAAAACAAAATAGGGAAGTGGTAATCAATCAAACTGGTAGATTTTTTTTGGTACTTGATTGATTAATTTTTTCCGTTCTCGTTATATTTTAGCAACTGTTTAATATACTTAACTACCTTTGTTTTTCTCAAAATCAAAAAAAAAAAATTAACTATTAGAATATGAATTTTAAAATATACTCAACATACAAATATTTACATGTTTAATACCTATATAAAATAATTACGGTCTATTCCCACTGGTCCAAGACAGAGGACATCTGAAATCTGAATTTAATAAAAATATTATATTATTGATTTTATATGCCAGAATTCACCCTGAGTCGAAAAAATATTGTCCTTAATAATTCTCTCTCCCGGGTTCCCGGATGAGTTTACTCCAGTAGTACTT
This sequence comes from Cinara cedri, assembly GCA_902439185.1. Lineage (NCBI taxonomy): Eukaryota > Metazoa > Arthropoda > Insecta > Hemiptera > Aphididae > Cinara > Cinara cedri. Next base: position 227,651 of record CABPRJ010001901.1, on the reverse strand, counting down.
CTCGGACATGTATCGTAGCCGTGTTCAGGATTTGTCATTCGTAAACTTTTTGTTTTCGTTATTCTTATTATTACTATCAATGCCTGTTCTGAGCCGACCCAGAAATGTCGTTTAGTGTCATAAACCCAGTCAAGACTAGTGATAATGGACCTTTATTTTTTTTTTTATTATAAATATGCGGATTGTGGGCCCTTTTAGTACAATAACGAGTAAATAACAGGTATCTACATACATTTGATCTACGATATTATTAAAAAAAAAAATTAAGATTTAGAGAAATAAATTACTAAGGGGAATCGAGAAGCAAGGAATCCCTCATCTTTCTTAAGAAAGAACTAAACATACACAGCATACATGCTAATTTAGACCAATTTTTTGTCCATTGATGTAATGAAGCGATAAGAAATGTGAAGTTTCCCCTATATGCAATTTTTTGTTTCAAAATTCAACATTTTCGTATCTAATTATTTGAAATTAAGGACTAAAATTCAAAAACGTTAAGTCTACATTTTTACATACCATTACCCTATTAGGTCTATAATGAGTATAATACATCTACACTATTGTTTATTTATAATATTTTATTTTATAGAAAAGATATTATTAGCCATAGACAAGTATTATAATACAAGCATATATTCACAATCAATTTTCGGGGGGGGAGGGGGGTTTAAATGTTTTTAATATATGAACTTGTAGTTAGTCTTGGTTATATTATAAATAAATACCTACTTCAAAAATTATGAAAGGAAGGGTTTGAAACCTCACTATTCTCAACCACGGTTTTATTAGTTTTCTATGGTCACGGGCTTCTAAGACCATACTCATGGCAGTGCGGATATACCGTGTCCAATGGCCATTGACTTAATAATAATGATTGTGGCCGTGAGCGTGATTATTATATTAGTCCACCGGGAGCACTGCTCAGAAACATTTGTGTACCTATCACTTTTACATTTTTTGTTTCTCAAACATAGTTATTATCTACAGTCGTGTTTCATATTTCATCCGTCAGTTTTTGTGTACAAAACATTCTTATCATTTCAGTTTTGTTTTAAAAGTGGCCACTGGCCAGCTTATTATGAATTATAATAAATAATTATTTATAGGAACTTATCTAATTTTATTTTTAAATTATTATAATATAATGTATATTATTGTATTATCATAAATTGCATAAATTACCATGTTGTGATCATTTAAATTTGAACTATTTTTAACGTTACCTACTAATTTGTATTTTATTTTTTCCAATTTTGCATGAATTACCAGATATACATATACAGCTATTAAGTTGTATTTTATCCTGTACTACCTAACTATTACCTATTTTAAAACAATGCGCTATTTGAAATAACTATTGTAAATAATATAAACTCACAAATAAAATGAAACTGTTCAAAGTAGAGTATTTAAGTTCTTGCACAGTAAATAAACGTCTTACAAACCCAATGATTCCATGGATTATTGCGGAAATCAAGAAAAATAATTACAAAATAAAAGTAAATATACCTTATTTATATAAATTATATAGGTAGTATGGTTATTATAAATTATTTTTACCTATTATTACAATTACATTTTAAGTCTACACATTAAAATATATATTTTCGTTTAGTGTGTTTTCTGATTAGTGACTTATTATAATATATTGTATTATAATAGTAACCTATTATAATATATAGGCACACAACTCATTACAACCCTTGATGTAATCATTTAGTAGTTAAATATTTTATTTTAGTAATTAATTGATTCGGTTGTTTTAATGACAAGGAAATATTAGTCAAAGTTATTTAGTTTCAGAGTTTCAAAGTTTCTCCTTTTTTAGTGGTAGACGATTATTATAATAATTAAAAAACCGGTTGAAATCTGATCTAGCTACTGCATTTTATTTAAAGTAAACAAAATATGAACACCTTAAAAAATACACTAACCTTATGTTTTGATGTAATGGTGTGGAACAAATGTAACCTTTCAAATTTGTCATATTTGTATTATATATTTAAAATGTCTATTAAGAGTAGTATTAATGGACTAATTTACATGACTGGGCAACAAGATGTAAGCCCAAATCAGAATTATCTAAAAATGTAAATTCACAGTAACAGGATCGAGAAAAGGGCTTAAATCTTAAATCCAGGAGTTTAAAAATTCTAAGTATGATCTAAATGTTTTTCAAATATTTAAAATGGAGTGTAGGTAAGTGTTAGATTGGGTGGGGCTAAAAACTAAAGAGGCTCATAAAAAATAATGCAATTATATACCTATCTTACAGCCAATTTGAACTACGAATATGAAAAAGTTAATTAAACGATTTAATTAAGTTAATAATCCTTTTGTGCTATATTTATTATTTAACTTATTATTACTTCATCTCCTTCACCTTCATCCTAACTATTTGGGATTGGCCACCCTCGTTTTAAATATCCAATTGACCTGATCTCCCACCTCAGATACACCTGCTGTCCTCGCAGCATTCTCAATCATATCCAACTACCTTTTTTTCAGTTTTAATTTATTATTAAAAATTATTATATAGTATTGTGAAAAAATTAATTGTATATTATTATTTAGAATTTTATTATTACTTATTTATTTCTACGTGATTAATATGATTTTTATCAACATAGCTATTATACTTTTAACATCCAATATGGCTAGCTAATGGATATATGGCTGCATTGGTTATAAAAATCAGATTTAAAAATAAAACAATGTTTATACGGTGTGTTTCAAAACAAACAGACTTTGTTTGTAATCATAATTTAATTAAGTATATAATTGTTTTAAAATATTTTCAATATACGATATAGGTAATTATTTTACAATTTCTTAATTAATTTGCTCATTGGTCAAATTGTCCATGTAATGAACATATTGCTTGTAACATACATACTAATAAATTGCACACAGTATGTTTTTCACCAAAAATGACATCGAATAAAAAAATAATAATACACACACTCAAACGTCAATTGGTATCTATTTTAGCTTGAGAATTTTATTTATATTTTAAATTAAATATTATAGAGAAATGCAGTTTAGGACTAGTGTTAAATTTTTGAATTTTTTTTATTTAGGTATTTTAAGGCTATGAATTCAAAAGTGTTTAAAGAAATTGTCACTATTTTATATTCTAAGTGAAACAAGGAATGTATTGGTTTTACAATGATATTTTATTTACTTTTTGTTTTATCTGTGAACAACTTTTCTACCAGAAATATTGTCCTCAGATTTTTAAATGTACTACCTTTTCTAAAAGAAACTTTTATTTATGCGATACTTTGAGGTGGTTACTTTTTTATTTTTCAAGCAGTTTTTAGAGTATTGAGAAAAACAGAAAAATGTATGAAATATATTTCAATTTTGTTTTTTGTTATAATTCAGTTAAAAATATTCATAAAGACTTGAAACTTGGATGAACAAATTATATTTGACTTTTCTGAATGTGATAAAATATTCAAAACATTGAGCCATTTTTGAGCTATTTATAGACATTTAAATTTTATAAAATGATTAGACCAAACAGAAATTATTGAAAATTTAACAAGATTTTTCATTATAAATCTTACGTTGTGGTAAAAAAAAAAAAAAAAATTGAGTGCAATGTATAATTTTTTTTATAAGAATTTTAGTTTCACATTTTGAGGAAAATCATACATACTGTATCCTTTAAAAACATGTATAACCGAACTCAGCTTAGAATTGTTTTTCTGTTAAAAATGATTAATTGTTGGTTACAGATGTACATTAAATTGTTGTCTATATCCTACTTTACCAACATTTCATCATTGATTTTTGTATATAATGTAATCAATTAGTATTATGTATAATAGTAGGCGATACATCACTATAATACTAACATAGTCTACAGTCATACTACTATCTAAAAATCACTATAATTTCTAAAATAATAATTTTTAAATAATTCTGATTGCACTGATTGTTTAAAAAACCTCGATCTTTAAAACATATAACTGTATTTTGAAGTTTTCTTGATATAACTTCCGAAAAAAAAAAAAAGAGAATGATAATTTTTCAAACATTTTTGAATTCAGTATTTTTAATAACATATTTTAGAAAATAAAAACAAATGAAAAACTAGTCCTGATGCTAAACTGTATTTGATCCATTATACAATTTATTACTTAATTGTGTTGTGTACTGTGTATAAAGTTACATTAAATGAATTAAACTTAAAAATTAAATATGTGAAAATCTTCAAGAACCAGCTTTATACTGCACAATCATAGTTGATATTTATTTTCATTTTTTAAATAATTTAACTTATATTATTGTTTTGATATTAAAACTGAATTTGGGTAGGTAGTAATGCAGTTTCTTTATACATAATTTAATGTTACATTACTACTAATACTACAATTTAACTATTATTTTATTGTTTACTAAATAATTTTTTATTATTGTAGTAATTGTAGTATAATTTTGTTTGAAATTACAAATTATTTTATCTTTTACAAGGTTAGAATTGGAGTGGAACATTTAAGTCTTGTTGTTTATGAAAATTGGGACTGTAATAACAAGTTGATTTTTCAACATGAACTTAAATGTATAACTAGACTAGCATTTTTAAACAATGATGTTGCTACTTTCTTCTATGCAGTTAGTGATATAGCGGACGGAAATAATGTAAATTGTCATGTTTACATTACAACTCAACCAGATGAAGTAAGAAAATAATATTTAATGTTAATTATATATGTACTGGTACTATTAGAGTTTTATCAAAGTAAATTTCCCATTCATTAAATTGTTATACAATAAAATATATCCAATATTTTAAAATAAATATTGACTTTTACAACTAAATATTTTGATACAATATTAATACTTATTTACAAACCATTTAAAGAGTTTCACCTTGTACTTACTACTTTATTAAATATAAGTTTAATTATATAAATATCATGTTTACTGTCTAAAATAAAATACTGAGTTCTGCTTTAGAGTCCAATAAAATATGTTTTAGTACAAATATTAATACACAAATAAATAATTAGCTAATTATGATTTCCTTTACAATATGTAGTTCTTTATATTTAAATGTTGATTTATTTGAATAGTTTACATTTTTATCTATAATTATTAATTACAAACACTTGTATGTAGCAAGGCTCCGTAATTAGATTCCAATATCTCCCCACCTATTTTATATTTTTATAGAAATGTTTTTTGTAAAACTATATATAATCTAATACTGTAATTAGGGCCGATATAAATATTCTCTAAAAACTTATTAAATATGTATGTAGTTTTTACCTAAAACTCAATATATGTACCATTAAAATGCTTAATGATTAATGAATTCAAAATTATTGTATATATCAATTTTACTGTAAGTCTGTACATGCTCAAAAAAATTAATATTTCAAAGATTATGTATATTTTTTTATTTTTAATATATTATATTTCTTTTTGGAATTTTTCTTTATCTGAAAAACAAACAAAAATAAATTTTAATGAAAGAAATTTGAATTCTTACTCTATTTTATCTAAAAGTTATATTATCAGCTCACTTACTGAATGCTGACAGCTAGACATACAAGAACTGATATTCTATAAATAGTAAGAATAAGGGAGAGAGAGAGATTAAGATATATTCTGAAATTCCGTAATTTTTAAGATTTTCATCAAAATTTGATCTAAATACACTCATTAAAAAAAAACTATTGCATGCTCAACTTTGTTTTTTAGACCACTTAGTACTACTTTTATTATACCTTGTGTTAAATTTTCAAGTATTTCTCTTAATTCATACAATTTTAATAACAGATACCTATTAAATAAAAATACATATAAAAACTTAAAACATTAAATACCTAAAAATATCCAAGATATTTTAAGAATTTTACTAAATTTATAAAAGTCCAATATATAAAAATTTCGTGAAAACTATAGGTTTTTACAATAATTTTTATCTGAATAACATCAAAATCTCAAATGCCATACACTTTGCTGTATTTCCTAGGATTTTTTCCCGGTTTTTTTTAATTATTAGAAAAAATTGTACAGAAAATCAATCAACAACCTTCTTGCTCACAAACTAGACAACATTTTTTTTTAGAAAATATGCCGTTCTTGAAATTTGAATAGTTTTCTGGTAGAAAAATATAATTTTAAAAGTTTTAAATAATGAAATAGTGCCGTAATTTGAAAAAATTGTGTTTTCTGTCTTTGAGGTTTTTTAAATTATTATAAAAAATACTATAGATATCAAAAAATTACTTTGTCGGTCAGCTATATAACAAAAGGAACAAAATTGATCTCTTTTCATATTTTGATTGGAGTAATATTTCTGGTAGAAAACTGTTTGTAAAAAAGATTTATAATGCTATAAGTAACCTCAGGATGCACCATAAATATTTGCATTTTACCTATAATTTTCTTTTCGGTTTTTCCTAATTGTTCAGAAAACACCTTGAAAAATCAAAAAATGACTTCTCTAATGCACCAACTAGAGAATTTCAGAAAAAGTGTTACACTTTATATATTGAAAATTTGTCTATAGACAGAAAAATAAAATACAAAAACACATATCATAGTAAAACCAATAGATCCCTCGCTATGCTCCGATTATAAAATTGGCACAAGCAACATTGAGTGGGATAGCTACGGAATAGAACTGATAGAAGGTAAATTTGTATTCGTATATATTCACTTTTCTCTGCAACCATCTACTAGGTGTATGTTGCCAAAAAAGGCTTACTAATATATTCAAGTAACAACAGAAGTGTTAGAGTCAAAATGTTGGAGTGGGTAGGTGGATAGTACAGGTACTTAATTTAGTACATCCAACATGGTACTTGGGTTAATTGTGATAAAGGCAGGGCTGCACCGCCCTCTAGAAATCTGGATGAAACAAAATTAACACATTTATTATTAGGAAGACAATATTTTTTATTTTTATTATTTTCATTTAATACTGTACACAGGTAAAGTTGTATAAATATAATTTATAGTAGATACAATACAGTGTACTATTTTATATGTCGAGGAAAATTCAATTTACTTGGTACCTAAGTAAAATCTATTTAAAATGTATGGTAATTATTCTTGTTTATTATTGTTTAAAATGATAAAAATTAAAGATTGCAAAGTTATAAAGTTATTATGGTATTTGACTGATGGTTTTACTTTTAAAATCAAAAAAATAACATTGAAAATAATAAAAGTTAAAATTATGACACTGGTTAGTTATATGAATTAACGTAATTTACTATGGCCAAGGACAAGGTGAACTGGTATTATAATATGGTAAATAACTACATGTTGTTTAAAACATATATATAGAAAAATAAAGTTTTATTATTATTCTAAAAGATAAATAATTTGAATTTACTTGAGTTATATTTATTTATAATTGTATATTATTATTTTTAAAATTAAAAATAATGATTTTCTTATTCTTATATTAAATAGTTTATACCATGATCTAAACTTAACTACCCCAGTTCTATTATTTTGTTTGCTATTTAAATTGATTTTAAATGTTGAACTATCATATTAACCATATTTATATTTTTTCATTATATGGCATGGTTCATTTTATCCTCCTTGACATTTAAGATTCTAATAACAATATATTTTTCATATATATATATATATATATATTGTGTCCCATTAAAACGTTATGATTAAAATAATTGCTTTATAGTAGTATGTACAGTTAACTACTTTAATAATTTCTGAGAATATTTAATTACTTATTATTGCTTAGTAATTATTACGATTTTACATTGTGGTTAATAACACAATTCATAACAGTGAAATGTATTAATCAATAATAAGTTACCAAAATATTGTCAAAACAAAAAAAAATCATATACATATATGTATATATATATATATAAAAAAATATATATCTTAATATGATTGTGTTTAGTTTAAATTTTATTATTTCATCATTACATTAATTTATAATAAATTTATATAGGTAGGTACCTAAAATAAATTAAACACCTGATTATTAGCCATTGATTTAATTACCTACTGGTCATAGGAGTTCAATTAAAATGCATCAAGTAACATTTATTTTTATTAAATTCATAATTTTACTTTATAGCATTTTACAAATTATTATTTTTTAAACAATATATTTACAGTATATAATCAGTAATTAGGTAAAACTTCCTACCTATTCAAAAATAAGTATTATATATAAATTCATGGTTAAATTATGATTTGTTGCTATTTAATTTAATATTTTGATAGTTCAACATAAAATATAATTAAAAATCTTAAACCACTCATTTGTTCATTAAAAATATCGTATTATGAGATATTTTTATTACATTAAAAATAAATAAAATTGATTTTTACTTAATATATATATATAAATGTACTCACTTTGACATGTTTGGTATAGACATGGATTACAATATTTTAAAATATTGAGATAGTAATTTAATTATTAGCTATGAAAATTAAATTATTTATTTTTATTAATTTATATACTCTTCAATATCTATATATTTTAATTGTGATGATTTAAATACATTTCTAAAAAAATGTACACTTGTTGTTCTTTACTGGTTTAGTTCTAATTATTATCCAACATTAAATTAGTACGATTCAGTATTAGGTAAATACAAATTGGTTTATTCAGTAAACAGTAAACTAAAAATATAGATAATATTAGTATATTATGTCATCTGTATGTATAATATATTAAATAAAAATGAAGAAATGATTTTTAGGAAAAAAATAAAAATTTAATCCGTACTAACAGAAAATGCACCCATTAAATAATTTGGAAAGAGAAGTTAAATTTATAATTATTGTTTGTATAATAGATAGTACTTATTTTGTTTTGATGTATGCTATACTGTATTTAAATGTATAGACAAATTGAACACCTTCCAACTTCTAAATATAGAATGTCTAGAAAGTATTTTGTTTTGTTCGGCAATAATTCATTTGTTTTAGTCAATAGTAGACTAAATATATTGAATTATTTTTTTTATAAATTTTTTGTAGGTAATGGAATTATTTTCCACAATGAAAGAAAATTCTCATAAATCATTACAAAGTATTGGACGATCCTTAAGTAATGCACAGACATTGACTTCATTGTGTGCTGATATATCTCCTAACTCTTCTCATTTTTTCGAGGTAATTATGAATACATTTAAAAATATTAATCCAATTACAACTAAATCTATTGAATATACTATAAAACTAATAATTGAATTGTTTTAGACAACGTTTTTCCACTCATAGTTTGAAGGTTAAATAAAAAAAATTATCAATATATTATTTTAATTTAAAATTGTTAACTTTCTTTTAAAGAAAATAATATTCATGTTAAATGTTTCAGGTTCTATATGTTAGTAAAATCAGAATGTCACAAAAAAAAGTCCCAAATTCATTCATTGACGATGCGCTAGAAAAATTTCGACTGCACGAATTAGAAAAAAGTAAAAAGTCATGTAGTACTAACACTTCAAGAAGAGGATCCCAAATAAATGTAAATTTAATATTTTTGATGTATAATATTGCAGTTTATTAGATATTCTTTTAAAAATAAAATCAATCTGTATTTTTATGTTACTTTAGTCTTCAGATCAAAACACAACCTATCTTTCAGATCAAAGACGAGGATCAATGATAATTTTATCTCCTGGGATTGAAAACCAAGGTTATTCCTCCTTTGGTACTGAAAAACAAAATAAAGATTCACAGTAAATAAAATTGTTAAATAAAATTGTTGTATTTTGATCTATGTTGAATGAAACATTTGTTTTGTTTTTTAGGATTACTAGAACTCTTTCTGGATCAATAAATATTTCTACTAAAAAGCTAGAAATTAATGTATGTATAATTTGTATTTTTAAAAGAACAAATTAATATTTGTTCTTCTTTAATTATGAAATATTTTAATATTATAAGGGACAAAATAGTAATATAACAGAAGAAATTAATCGAACAATGGTTTTTCAAATTGGCCGAAGTGACTTACGATTAATAAGTCCAGATCGTAAACAAATACTTTTACATAAACAATTAAAAGATATTATTCATTGTGTACAGGTATAACATTTTATAATATACATTTTTAAGGGCATTATTAATTAAAAATTTAATCATTTCTAGGGTGTTAGAAATCAATTACATTTTGGTTTTACTTGTAAAGATTCTTCATCAATTGAAAGTTGTATTGGATATATTTTTAAATGTGAATCAATGTCCGTTGCAAATGAATTAGTTACAGGTTTTTAATTTAGATTAATATATTTTTAGTAGATGAAGTACAATTTTTGTTTCTCTTTGTCATGATTTTTCTGAACTTTTGCATTTGTTTTATAGGAGGTTGAAGTACATATTTTTATTTCAGATGATTTATACCAACAGTGGGTGGGAAATAAAATATAGTACCCAATTTCTGATTATAGTTTTTAAGCTGTGTGAATTTATTGTCAAATTATTACATAGATCAATTTGTAGGAAGTCAATTTTCAATTTGAAGACTTCCAAATTAAAATTCTTATGAATTAACTATAGTACATCTGTATTTGTTTTAGCCATTATTTCCAAATTTTAAACTGAAAAAATAATTTCCCTAGTAATTTGACAATTTGTCTTATTTGTCAATTTGTTCATTCATATTTTCAAAATTGTTAAATGTTCGTTATAGTAAAATTACCACTGTAGAGAAATTATTGTATTTAAAGTTTTACTATAATTAATTTACTATTTTCTGGTTTTTCTATTATTAAATTGTATACAATTAATTTTCTTTGAAAATATAAGCATGTTGTATTTCATCTATTCTTAGAAATTAGATATTTACTAGTTATAGAGATTCAATAAAAGATAAAAATAAATATTAATGTATTTTAATTAAATTATTACTATAATTATTTAATCATTTAGCAATTAATCTGGCAATCAACAATACAAATGAAACTTTAAAGAAAGAAAAACAAGTTATTATATCTTGTGAACATTGTCCTATGGTGTGGTTTCACAAGTTATGCTCCGACATAGAAAGTATGTTTAGAACATTAAATATTAGCTTTAAAAGAAAATTAATATTGATATTGTCATCAGATCTAAATGAACATAAAATTCAAACTGTAATATTTAAACAGTTAGATTCATTACCAGAAGATGATCAAGAAGTTGTACTTACTAAGTTACACGGCTTAGAAACATTAAGTAAAATAAGCCTAAAAGAACAAAATGAACTACTTATAATGTTGTTAAGAACACATTGTGAAAGCAAACAAATGAGACACGTTCACGATTCAGCTGAAAATAGGTGCTTATATAAAAATAATTGTATGTGTGATTGTTTTTCTACTAACAAATTGATGTTGGTTTTTAGGCATGAATTTTTAAATCAATATCTTGGCGGGAATACAATTTTTATGAAAGCTAAACGATCTCTTACAAGTTCTTTTGATCAACTGATGAAAAGAAGAAGTTCAAAAGATGATTTAGGATTAACAGCTTCTACCAAAGAAAATTTTTTACCGAACAATATTTCATTTTCCAAAGTAATTAAGAAATAAAAAAGTTTAAAATAATTATTTCAACTTAACTTAAAATACATAATATAAATAAATATATGTTGTATTTTATTTTAGGAATCTTCTCCAAAATCTGAAATTAGTTCAAAATTATTTGTACAGCAGTCAATTTCTAATAATAAATCACAAATTAATAAACCTGAAGTTAATTTGGCTGAAACTAAATCACATAGCAGTCCAGCTTCAATGATGAATATGTTAGTTAATACTTAAATATTAATAGAAAATAAAAATAAATATTATTTCGTAATGTTTAATTATTAATTATTCCAATGTTTTAGGTTTTTAAAAGTTGGCCAATCTCCAAAATCGCCTACCATTTCAACTTCAGATAATGATTCTGATGAACAAAATGATCCGAACCCAGGAAGTTGGCGTCAAGCAATTTTTAAAAATGTAGTCACCCCTAACAAACAAACAATAAGTAATACAAATCTTAAAAAAAATAGTACTTGAATTTTTATTGGATCAAATTTTTTAGATACTCAAAATGTTAAGAAGTTAGATGCAGCAGATTTAAGAAGATTATGGAAAAAAGCAATCAATCAGCAAGTATTATTAATTCGTATGGAAAAAGAAAATGCTAAATTAAAAGGTAGTTTAAACTTAAAAAATAATTCAATTCATAATTTTAATTAACTAATAAATGTATACAAAATTTAGAAAGACAAGAAGAAGCTACTGTTAAAAGAATAAAATTAGAATATGATGATATTTGTTCATCGACTCGAGAATATTTAGGTGTTTGGGAATCCATTATCAATAAAGAGAATCGTAAATTTGATGTGAAAATGTTACGTCAAGCTATAAGGCAAGGTATGATGGCAGATGACAATTCTTATAAAAATAAAATGAAGAATAATTTGTATATTTATTTATGTAATATAAGGTGTTCCAAGAAGTAGAAGAGGAGATGTTTGGATATTTTTTGCTGAACTGTATTGTAATACAACCGCTCCTTCTCCAATTGATTTCGAGAAGTTTCCAAATTTTAATGTTCCTTATGAACAGTTGTTAAAACAGTTAACTAAACATCAACATGCTATTCTTATTGATTTGGGTTTGTAAATGAATATTTTTTACTTCTCTAAAATATAAGGTTATTTACTTATTTTTATAGATTACAATATATATAAATATTTAATTACATTTTAAATTAAATATAAAAAAGTACACATTTTTCATATTAAATCTCAAATATGAATAAAGAAAAATTTAAAATTATGCTTTTGAATTAAGATTGATGGCAAACAATTCTATTGTCTTAAGTAGCATAACATTTAGAATTTTTGTACTTGAAAATTATTGTTTTAATAAAAAATCGTTAAATGGTTTAAATTAAATGGAATTTTACAAACCTCTGTTTTTTATATAATTTATATGAATTATCAAATTTTGCAACTTTAAAGTCCCAAAATTAATAATAAGTCCTAAATAAATAATATCTTAAGCGGACATGATACTGACATATAATATGTTTTTTCAGTTTTAAAAATGTATGACATAGGTACCAAATTTTTGTTTAGCAGCGACGACATTTTTATATTATTTTTAATATTTTAGTGTATTGATTTATTACCAAACTTGAATAAAAGAAAGTTATCTATATAATTTAGCTCTATTTTCTCATTATTTTTATATTGAATATTAAATTGTGATATTTCACATACTCAGAAAAATAGCACCAACGTTACATACATTTTGTTCTTTTATTTAATAGGTCAAATTTTCCTAATATTAAAACTGTTAACAATAATAGTGTCTTTGCTAAATTCAAATTTTCTATATTGTATGTTTGTAAAACTGAGATGACACTTGTGAATATCACATACTCTTAACTGCTTTGTAGTCAGATAATCTATTTAATTAGAACTTTTTATTATAGAATATTTTTAAAACATAAAATTTGTAGACTGTATTTAAATACAAATTACATTTTTAGAAAATAGAGAAACTCTTATATATAATCTTTTATGATTTATATTTTTTATAATTATACATTAGGTATACAATGTACTTGTTTTTGTACTATTACTAGTATTTATTAAAAAAAGAAAATACATTTTTTTTATTGATCCTTACATTCATAATAATTAAATTTATTATTATGTTTTTAAGTACATATTGTATTTGAATGATAATACTTATTGTTCAATTGAATTATTGAGTATGTAATTTGTTTTGTCAAAATCATAGGAAGAACATTTCCAAACCATACATATTTTATGTCACCTTTTGGTCCTGGACAATTAGCTTTGTATAATTTGCTTAAAGCATATTCTTTATTGGATCCAGAAGTTGGCTATTGTCAAGGGCTATGTTTTGTTGCTGGTGTTTTGCTATTACATGTAAATGATTGTATTAATTATATGATGAGTAATCATAATATAATATAAATGGTTTATTTTATAGATGTCTGAAGAACAAGCATATATGATGCTAAAGCATTTAATGTTTAGACGTTCATTAAGAAAACAGTATCTTCCCGATATGGCAGCCTTGCAAGTTCAACTGTACCAATTATCTCGACTTCTTCATGATCATCACCCTGACTTGTATGCTCATTTTGACAATTGTGATATTCCACCAACTTTATATGCTGCCCCTTGGTTCTTAACAATATTTGCTTCTCAATTTCCATTAGGATTTGTTGCCCGTATATTTGGTATAATAATATTTTTTTAATTTTGTAATTGTTTACTTAATTAATATAGTTATATATTATCTATAGATATACTTTTTTTTGAAAGTATCGATGTTTTGTTTCGTGTAATATTATCATTATTAACATATCATAAGGATAATCTACTTGCTTGTGATGGAATGGAACAAATAATGAATTATATAAAAAGTGATTTCCATATAGTAAATAAAGAAATCATCGAAAAAATTATTAAACAGGTGTGTTAAATAATTATAATATTTACTGAGCTAGTTGAATTTATAATTTTTTATTAGGTATTCACAACTGATATATCTAAACAACTAATGGAATATGGAGTTGAGTATCACGTTTTACAAGAAGAATTATCTACACCTAGTCCAGAATTAAAAAAAATTAAGCATTTGGAAGAAATTAATAAAGCATTAACGCAACAAAATAAAATTCTTCATGAACAACTAGAGGTAATATATTTGGCTATTTAATTAATTTAAATACCTTCTCAACTGTTTATATATAATTATTTAAATATATATTGTAGTAATATATGTTAATATCATAGGAATTAGGCTATAAGTTTGTTAGTGGTAACTGAAAAGTTTTAGTCTTCTTATGGCCAGCTTACCGACAATACGTGTGTGTGTACTACTCTATGTACCATTGCTGTTTTCGTTATATTTAATTATGAGTATTGTACCTAATTTATAATATTGTAATTGCCAACTGGCTAGTGTGTACATTTTTCCATAATACAATTATTAGTCATGTTATTGGTTAGTTAACTCGTAATTATTTTGTTCGAGTACATAGTGTTCAACATTACTATCCTCATCCATCAACTAATGTTTAATAATTCCATTGTCCTCTTACAATATATATATATTAAAATATTGTTTATAGGATAGATTAGATTAGTGGTTTTTAACCTTTTTCGTTCCTCTACTGAGATAACTGACTGCTAACACCTCCCACAGCAAACTATAGGCTTGTTATTTCCTAATTAGTCTTTTGCTTTTGCCTAATGTTGATATTATTTGAATCTTTTATTTCTTTTTATATTTGTATTTTTTTATTATAGTAATCTTGACCAACCCTGAATCACAACCCTAAATTTGGCCCTGTCCACAACTACTCTGATTTCACAATAATATGTATCACTAGGCCACTGGTGCTTTTTTATTTTTCCATCATTCTGAATTTAAAAGCTCACTATCCCCCCTGAGGGACTGCATTCGCCCTGGGGAAGATTTATCTCGCACGTTAAGAACCACTGGATTAAGTAGATAAAATTTTTATGAACCAAACATTCAAATTTTTGTTGATTTAACTTACAATATGTATAATTATAAATTACAGTAAAACCTCCTTATAACGGTCTCTCTATAAGGCGGAAATCTCTTTAAAACTGAAAACAACAGTTCTTTATAACCTATATTCCATATATTTTAGTCTCACTATAACGGAAAAATCAGTTGGTCTAATGAACTCCATTATAAGGAGGCTTTACTTTATACAATTATACAAGTTTAATATACTGACTTCTAAATTGTTTTAAATTTAGATTTGTATTTACATTAAAATAATTTTGATTTTTAGATATCTATAACAAATAATGGTCGGTTGGAGATGAACAGATCTTCTAATATTTCAGCTATTAATCGCTTGGAAAGTGAAGTAAAAAGTCTGGAATTTACAGTAGCTACGTTAGGAAATTTTTTATCTGATTTAGTTTATACTCATTCAGACATAGAGATACCTACTAATGTATTAGGTTTAATTTCACAAATAAATATGTGCCAAAATCGACAAATTGACAATAAGCAAACAAATATTGACAAATTCTTTAGTAAACCCAACATAGAAATACCATATAAAGTAAAACCTATAATAGAAAAATCTTTATCAGATTCTAAAAATATGTTGAGTAAGTCAATCAAAGAAGAAGTGAATCAAGAAGATGTTAACAAAAAAAGCTATTTAAAAAACTCAAAAAGTAACTATGAATTATTTGCTACAAATAGTAATATTAATAATAATGGATTACATCCATTGGATTGTAAAGATGTCAATGTATGTTATTCAGGAGTTACACAATTACGAAAAATTAATCCCATTAGGAGTAATAGTGATAGTCATTTTATTTTACCAAATATTGTTGCAGTAGATGTAGATAGTTCACTTTGTAAACGGGATAGTAATGACAATATCCAACACAATACTTCTACCATTAATAGAAATTAAACATTTCTTGACTTATATAAACTTTTTATACTTTCTATATAACTAATTATTTATAAAATATATTGTCCATTAAAATTATTATATATTTGTATACTAATTAATTTGTGATAATTTATTGTTGTATTAGTATTTTTCTCAGCTAAATTTAAATTGTTGTTTTAAAAATGTGTGTTGTAAATAAAGTATGTTATCTATTTGATATTAAAACAATGTTTATTAAATTAGAGGAAATAAAATAAAATATGTTTTTTCTAAGTCTTTTTCTTCTTCCTTGGCATCACAACTTTTTAAAAATTTTTGGCTTTTGGCCGCTACTAACATTTCCCTTCACTCATGATAGCTCGCTTTTTCTTACTAGTTTCTTGCAGGACTTTCTTGAGTCCTACATTATCCCACATATACATAAGATCTCCTCTTTATCTCTTTCCTGTTTAATTTGGTATGACTGTTGCTCAGGTTCTCTGTCAGATCACATCACATGTCCAAACCATCAGGACCATCATAGTTCCTTTTACACAAAATTATTAATCCTTGGGATTGTTGTCAAATATCATATTTTTTTTGTTTCTTTTTTTCCTAAATAGTTTACATAAAACGGTTGTATAAAATACTATAAATGAAAATATGGGAAGCTGTAGAAACCATTGACCAAGTTAGAGGACTGGAAAAATTTTTTTAATTTTTAAGATTCTGCATGATTTATAAAATAAGTTTCTAATTTGTTTAATAACTAATAAAAATAATGTTAGGGTGTCTCAACAATTTTTAAGTTTTTAAATTAATTTAATTAATTAACATTATTAAGTAATAGTTGGGATAGAAGAAAAACAAACAAATTATTAATGCTATATAAATAATATATAAATTAACTTGAGTCTTGAACTATAATTTGTTTTTAAATAGTAAAATACAAATTATTTAAGTTTGATTTTTATTATTATGCAAGAATACAATTGTGGTCGGCTCTTGGTTCATGATACGGCGTCTTGCTGTCTTTGAACAGTTTAAACCTTATATAATATACAAATGTACAATGGATAGAGCCATTTTGCTATAAGCATTAAGCAATAAATATGTCGCAAATATATCAAGAGGGCGTCTCATTTTTACGCATGCACTAAGTGCTGTTATCAGGCTTATTGTAACCTACTTAATAAAATAAATATAATATTTTTAGATATATAGAATTTCATACAACTATGTACATATTGTACAAAGTTTAAAGATAATACAGATAATTCTATATCTATATCGAAATCAATAAACCTAGTATTTTATATACCAATATATTGAATTTTAAAATAAAAGTAGATATTAGATAATAGATACCGCCAAAAAAAAAAGAGAGAGCGCTTGCGCAGTAGTTACAGACCCTCTGATATGTTGGCTACACATTCGTTTTAAATAAGGTAGCATATCCATACGATTACGTCATGATCTAAGATTATATACTACGGCTTTAGACATTCTGTAACCCTAAATCCGTGCTGTGTACCCTGTTTTCGGAAAAAAGACGTGATCTCATCCCTAGATTATATGACATATATGATACGAATATGATTTAAGGTTTAAGATCAAAATGAAAATTTCTTCCAAATGATAATACAAATTTTAAATATATCTAAAATCGTGATCGATAGTTATACATTCGATTGTATGAAAGTAACCTAAAAAATAAGTTTACTTTTTTGAAAAGTATGTGGGGTTAACGGATATTATGTTTTGTTCTGAATTATTCTAATATTCCGCTTCACCTGTCGATTTTCATATGATAAAAGTTTTTGCTGATATAAAATTATCTTTACACATTTGGGTATATTTTTGTATCTAAAACGGAAAAAGAAGAATTTTATGTAATTAACAATTTAATATTTTTGTTGTAGTATTGATAAATGTAATTGTGGTGAGTAATTATTTATATGATTTATAAAATAGGAGTACCTATTATGTAAAACGACACATGTTTAAAAAATAAATGTATCTATTTCATAAGCTTGTTAAAATATTTACAATTATAATATCATGTAGGTAATTAAAGTTTTTTTTTTTAGAGTTTAAAATTATAAATGAGTTCAGAATTTGTTGAAGGATGGACAATTGCTCAAACATTAGGAGAAGGAACATTTGGAGAGTATGTTCAAATTACCTATAACCTACATAATTTTATATAACTATACCTACATTTTGTATTTGTGCACTAACAAAATACAGATACCAGTGTATACTAGTATTTTAAAACATTTTAAATTGAAGCTAAATCTTAATATAGGTTTTAAACAAAAGGTTATTTTTTAAGCCTTGATTCATAGTCTAGATGATTATTGATTCACTCTTTCGCATTGGACCTATCATCACTATAACTTTTTTTACATGTCCTGTGTTGTGTTCTCATATCTATTATGTTCTATATATTAGTCTTTAAATGGGTGTTTAGGAACACAGTTCCTGTTTATCTCTCCCCTGTTTATTACCTTATAGGCTTGTAGTGAAATTCACTAGTGTCTTTACTCCACATTAAATATGTGAAAATGTGCATCATACATATAAATAAGTTTTAAATTAAACTAATTAAACAGTTGGATAATATAATTAATAATAATATAATAATATAATTTTTTTCAAATTATAAATTATTATTATAGGTTTAGAATAGTAAATGTAAATTTTTTGATATTTTTTTTTTAGAGTAAAACTTTTAATAAACCAGAATAATAGTACAGTTGCTATGAAAATAATTGATCTGAAAAACTTTCCTGATGCATTAGTTATGGTTAAAAAAGAAGCTGCAATACATTGTCGATTGAAACATCCAAGTATTATTAAATATTTCGGACAACGTCACAGCAAAGATTATTACTACATATTCTTAGAATATGCATCTGGGGGTGAACTATTCGACCGAATTGGTATGTTTATTTTAATATTTATATTTTGATACATTTATACTAACAGACGTTTTTTTTTGAAAATTAGAACCTGACATTGGTATGCCGCAATCTGATGCTAAAAAATTTTTTAATGAATTGCTTGCTGGAGTTGTATGTTCCTTGTTTTTACATATTTTTCAATTGAATATATATACATACTGTTTATAATATAATGTTTTATTAGGAATATTTACATAATAATGGTATAGCTCATAGGGATTTAAAACCAGAAAATTTATTACTAGATGAACATGGAAATCTAAAAATAAGTGATTTTGGATTAGCCACTATGTTTTTATGTGGGGGAAAAGTAGGTAATATTTATTTATACCTTTTTTTTTTGTTACAAAAATCATTAAATAAAACTTTAATAATTAACAATCATTTAAATAGCGGCGTAAACTGGAAAAGAGTTGCGGAACCAGGCCTTATTTAGCTCCAGAAGTTCTTTCACGTTCTCCTTACCAAGCAGAACCTTCTGACATTTGGTCTTGTGGTATTATACTCGTTTCTATGCTTGCTGGAGGTAACTGTTTTTGAGTATTATCAACTTCTATGTACTAAGTTGTATAGTCTTCCTATAATATAGCTTAAATAATATATTAATGTTGATCTTTGGTATTCTAGATGTAGGTATATTTTTAAAAGAGACACTCTAAAGCTTTTCTATCAAAGTTATTGATATTTGATACTACATCAATAATTGCTTATGTTAATATTTTCAATCTTAACAGAATTCATACAAAAAGGATATTGATACTTATGGACCTTTATGTTATGCATAATCAGTTTTCTTTAATTTTTGAATAATATAATATATAAAGTAAGAATATTATTATATTAAATTAGATTATCAAAATTATCTAAAAATTTCCATTTAATAATATTTTTCTGTGAAAAATTTGATGAATAAAAACATAATATGTTAAACTAATTTACTTTTTGTCCCCACATTATTTTAAATTAATTGATGAATGCTATGACAAAATATGTCTGACAGCATCTATTCAGTGGTTATATTTTGTATTGCTTATCTGTCTATTATAAAATGAATAATAATCTCATTGAGAATTTATAAATAATCAATTCTACTTTGGTAGTTGTTTTATAAATAATTAGTTCATTATTGTTTTTAATTAATCAATGTACAAATATATTTAATATAATAGATACATAAAGTAAAGCTATTTAGTATTATTTTAGTAACATACATGTTAGATATGTACATATTTATATTTTATTTATATAAAATTGTAAAATAATATATACGGATCTGTGTTTATTTAGAGCTACCTTGGGAAATGCCATCTGATGACGATGAAGATTATAAATTGTGGAAAACTACTGATTATGCTAATCACTCACCATGGTGCAAATTAGATACCTTAGCTTTGTCGCTTGTGAGAAAAATATTAATTCCAATTCCATCTAAAAGATATGATATATTACAAATTCGTTCTCATCATTGGTTCAAAAAATCAAAATCATGTGGTATATTTTTATTTCATTTAATTAAATTATCAGAAAAAAATGTATTTTATGTTAAAGTACCTAGAGATTACTGAATAATTAATTACAAGGATCAGTGAACTCTTAGGTATCTCAGCTGTGTATTGAAGTAATTCATCAATTTATAATCCAAAATATCACCTATTATAATTCTGTGTTGTTCATTTAGACAGTAAGAAAATGGGTGTTTCTGTTTGGTCAGACAGAGATTTTGAGGACGCTCGTCCATGTTATTCACAACCGGCTCCTGCAGCCATTTCATATGCAGTATCTATCCCACCCAATGAATCTGAAATACATTCATTTTCCCAACCAACTCAGGTAGAACATTTGTTACTATCTTCTCAACTTCTAACGTCACAATCAATGTTAACAACATCAAATGTAATTAAAGATTTAATTATTTTACATTTTAATATGTTCGGTATAAATAACAAAAAAATATTAACAATTTTTTTAGAACTCCATACAGAAATTAGTTAAGAGAATGACAAGGTTTATAGTTTGTTTGTCACCTGAAGAAGCATTAGTTAATTTATCACAGTTTCTTGATGATTTGGGATATACATGGAAAATCAATACATCAGGTTTAGTAAGTAATTAAAAAAGTTGAAAACGTTTAGAAATAAATATATTTATTTCATTGGGTTACAGGTTACAATTACAACTACTGACCAGCACTTAGTGTTTAAATCTAATATAATTCCAATGAATCATCAAACATTGATGGACTTCAGGCTTTCAAGAGGATGTGGTTTAGAATTCAAAAGACATTTTGTTGCTATTAAAAATGCCATGTCTAAAATGATATCCAAAGGTCCATTAATGTGGCCTGTTGCTATGGCAACAAACACTGTACCATAAACAATGTTATGTAATATTGTGAAAATAACTAAGACTGATGTATCATAATCAAATATTTGTTTGAGGTATCTTCTTTTGCATAGAATTGTATAATAGGTGTACACATATAGAGAAAGAAAGAGGTTAGGTTAGTTCAGCAAATTATTTATTATTTGTTCATAACAAATATTGGATGGGATGCAAGACTTACAGAACATATAATTAATCATAAATTGATTTATAGTATAAGGAAATGACTAGATTTTATTAAATTTGTATTTATATATTAATAATACATAAGTGTACTGTTGTTTATTTTAAATACATACACATTACATTATTGCTAATAATTGGTTTTGATTATAAATACATAATATAATATATATAAACATAAGGCCTTACAGATGTGATCCTAGTGGCCTAGTAAGAATGATCCATGTTAACTAGCCTTGTCAATAGCATTAAAAATTAAACAATTTGATTAGATCTGATGGATTAGAATGTAGGTTAGGTTGTCAAATTAAATTGATATAATTTCTTAATTTTATTCCTAGAAAACTGTTGAACAATTTACTTTTGGACCAGAGATCTAATTGATTATAGTTAAATTACCTAGCGGATATATTTATCATTAATTTTAGCATATTAATAGCTAGTTATATAATTATGTATTATGTATCCTAATATAAATAATTTGAAAATTATTGTTTACTTTTTATAAATAATTTTGTTAATCTATTTTGATTAGTTTTATCAAATAAAAATACTTAAATTATATTTATAAAGTGTGGCACTGTATTAAATATGGAACAAATAAACTCTTAATATATATCTATTATAAATATAAACATTGTACATATTAATGTGGTAAAATAGTTAACAATGAACAGATCATGAATTACTAACACTATAACAAATGTTTATCACATCATTGAGTATCCGATATATGTTTATATATTAACATATTGTAAAAACAACTCTTTGGCATAGATTATTATTGTAGAAATTATCTTATAATTACCAATAACATATTACAGTTTTTTTGAGATTTCCAATTATAAAAAATTATACATTTAATTATCATATCCTATTGCATATCTCTAGTTACATAAATTAAAAATAAAACTAGCACAATTAAATCACGGGTTGAGCAAGTGTTTTTTTTTTTCATTGTTAACTAGAAACAGAGCTTTACTTTTTGGAAATATTGAACTATATACTAAACATGTATTGAGCAAAAATATAAAACTATATTTAATTAATTAACAATTGAAGATCATAGATATTTTGATACCACAATTTTATTAGGTAGATTAAACAGGTAACCGAATTGTGTGAATTAAATTAAGGATTACTCATTGTTGAATCATGCCTTGTTTTTCTCATCCCTGCATCCTCACTACCTTTAAGCATTTTCTGACTTAAATGCATGGTTCGATTAAAATCTATAGCTGTATAACCTGGCATTTCAGTAGGTGAAGTAGGTAGCGATTCACTTTTTTTTTTAGGACTGCTAGTAGCTATTTCCACTTCCGTGTAAGTAGGAATATCCTTAGGTAACTCAAAAGGATCATTTAATAAATAATCATCATCTTCATTATTGTTTATAACATTTATATATGATATTGGTGGTAAAAACACAGTATCTGGATCTAACATGAGATCTAGAGGTTGAATGTTATTATTTGACTCGCTGCTATACCTTAATCCACTAAAACTTACTTCATCATAAACTTTTTCTTCAATTGTATGTGTACTTGTATATGATTGGCCAGAGTAATTACGTACTTCAGAAGACATATCCTTGGCCATATTTGTTCCATTGCCAGTCTGAAACATAATTTTTACTTATAAAAAAATATAAAAGTAAGCAAGTTATATAATTATTCTTTTCAATAAAGAAATAAGATCTTTAAAATAAGTTGTAAATTATACTGTCCACAAATAATATAAAATACTTTAATATATAGTTCTAGACAACTCAAAATAAATACTTCAAATTAATTCACCCTTCCTTCATACACTTTAATAATCAGACAACTTATTTCTGTCTAATATGATCTGCTGCATCACCTACTAAGATAAATAGGATCCAAGGTCTTTAAAATAAGTTCCTAAGAATATACTTCGTGGTACATGAATAAATGTAACAAATTCATAACAATAGGGGAAGGTTATCCTGTCTTTAATAACATATCAGTTTAAATAATTAATAATCAATATAATTGTTAAACATACATACTTGTAATAGCACCAGGTTTGCTAAACCATATAAATTTAAATAAATAAAAAAAAATATATATATAGGTAGTATGAAGGTATTTAAAATCATGTAATATATCTAGTTGCTAAATGCTAACAAAAATTGTACCAACAGTTGTTTGTTGAGTTATGTGGATCGTAAAGTAATCGTGTTCTCTAAAAACTTATTTTTGATGTATTTAAACATAATACTAATAATGTATTTAAACTTGGAACTTAACATTAATCATAATATAAAATCATATTGGAAATATATTAAATCACTAAGGTCAAATACTATTAATTTTCCCACAGACGTTTTTCTGAATAACATAAAATCAAACTCTATTAAAGATAGTTTGCATTTATTTGCTACATATTTTTTCTCTGTTTTTGTTGGTACAAATCTGAACGCTGAATCTTTTGACTTTGAATTATCTAATGATTATAATTTAAAAAATATTGACACTTGTAATATATCTGAAAACGAAATCTTAGATGTGCTTGATTCTTGAAATAAGCACTCATGTGCAGAGACAGATGGTATGCCACCTTTGTTTTTGAAAGCTTATAAACATTCTCTTGTTAAACCTTTACACTTTTTATTTAATTGTTCACTTTATCATGGTACTTTCCTACAATTATGGAAAAATTTTTTTGTTATTCCTATTTACAAATCTGGTAGTAGAAATGATATTCAAAATTATAGACCAATAACTAAATTGTCATTAATACCAAAAATTATTGCAGTTATTATAACTAAGAAGTTAACTTTGCTAGTTTCAAATTAAATTTGTGAATCTCAACATGGATTTTTACCTTAGCACTCAATCTCAACTAACCTCGAAATATGTCAGTCTGACCTTTTAATATGGTTAACAAATAGATGCTATCTATCTAACTTTTGATAAGATAAACCATCTACTTCTTTTAAATAAACTAAAATTCTTTGAAATTTCTGATTCGTTTTGAAGGTGGATAACACCGTATTTGCACAATCAAACTCAAATTGTATAAATATCTTTTCAAACATTGAATGAGTTTCAAGCATTATCAGGTGTACCACAAGGATCTCATTTAGGACCACTACTTTTTATTATTATTTATAAATGATTTGCCTCATATTTTTGTTAATAGCGTTGAAGTTCTTTTTTATATGGACGATGCAAATTAACTCAATTTCTAACTGTAAATTTACAAAAAAACCCAAATAAATTTTTAAATTGGAGAAAGAGAAATTTTCTTCAATTAAATATTGATAAATGCAAAATTGTTTCTTTCACTCATAGTAAAAATCCTGTTACTTATAAATATTCTTTAAATAATTATAGCTTTATATAGCAATATAACTTTAAATAATTGATCTTGGCGTTCATTTCAGCTGATTTATCTTTAAGAATAAATCATGATTATATGCATAGCAAGTCTTACAACATTTCAAGTTTTATACACAGAAATACCCAAAAATTTAAAAACCCTAATACTCTGAAAATACTTTATTGCCCTCTAGTGCAATCTGTATTACAATTTGTCTCAGTAATTTAGTCTCAATCATTATTCACCTAAAATTATGATCTTGATAATATTCAGTTTAAATTGTTAAAAAGAATTGCACATATGATTAACTTAAATATAGGGAAACAAAGCCACAGGAAAAATAATCCACAACAAAATAAAACAATTTATTTATTATATTATAGTTGGTTACATTAAGTGTTATTAATTATACTATTAATTCTATAATAATAGCAATAGCATTTTATACTTTTATAATAGTAATGAATGTATTATTATTGTTTACTGATGCCTTATAGAACAATTTTTTAATATTGATTGTATAAAGTGTAACTTTTTTTATTTTTAGTTTTAACTTCAGTAACTTTTCTAGTTAGAAAATTAATGGTTGGCCGGAAAAAACAAAAAAAAAAAAATTAATAGTACAATGTATACCAACTTTTTTTTGATTTCCAATTAACCTAATCATTTCTAGAGACTCTCTCCTTCCAGACCAAAATTTAGTAAACTTGGACTCTCTCTTATTTAGACGTCAATTGATCAATATTATATTTGTATATATGATTTAATAATTATAATATTGTATATCTTGAGCTTCTAGCCTAAATTCAGTTTTTGAGTTCCTTCCTTTTTTTCTCTTAATCACATTTTTTTTGCTATCCCTTATTTTAAGTCTAAAACTGCTAATGACTCCTTTTTTTGTTAAAGCTCCGAAACTTGCTTATTTAGTCTTCATTGCTTTATATTTCTCTTGATACTTTTAGATTTAAGTCTATCATATTTAAAAAAAATTATTTTAATTTTAATTAGCTCTACATGCAAACTAGTTAAAGGTAATAACTAAAAATATAAATGTATAAATATATATACATATATATATATTTATCTGAAAGTAACTAAGTAGGTATTGTAATAAACTGTTGAATTGTTCATACCTGTAATTTTCCTTTGACAGCATTAAAAATACTTTTGGCATCTTTACTTCTAAATGCAAATATTCCTTGGCCATAAGGAGATGAGCGTCCAGCTTCAAAGCAAAACATAGATTCTTCATATCCATAACGTCGCACTGTACTCAATGGCCATATAATGGGTGGTTCTCTACTTTTATGAAGTACTAAATTACAAGTATTAATTTCCATTTGACCATGATATTTTTCATTACCAACATCATCAATATTAGTAACCTATAAATTATTAAAACTCAGTAATAATTTAGTTTTCTAAAATTTAATTGATTAATTACTTACTTTGAACACAGAAGATGGTATAGTTTTTCTGCTGCTGTAAACACAGCCCATTGTAACAATTACATGGTTTGAACGAAATAAATTTTAAAATAAATAATATTTTCCTATTTTATAATTATAAATCATACACTGTGAATATATAAATTTTTAAAAATGAAAGAACAAAATAAAATTTTCCTCGGTTTATGAAAATAAAATGAAAATGAAAAATTAACTTCAGGGTGCGCCAAGGGTTATCAGTTATCACATAAGTTTTATAACTTATCAATATAGTGGACGTTTTCATAAACCATGGATTCGGTTTAAGATAAGATCTATAACCTTAACCACGAATCACGTTTGTTGTATAGAATAATTCCAAAGTCGGGATATTTTGTGTCGGGAGCTGTGTCTGTCTGTCAATGTGTCGTTGTTTACCGCAATTTTTTACCTCTCGTTCCCCCGACGTTTATCTCCTCGGGACATAGTGTAATAATTCGGCGTTTTCGATTCGTTCGGTGAACGTGTGAAACGTGTTTGTGTCGTGCCTAGTATTTTACTTGTAACACATTATATTTATATAATTTCGCCTTCTTCTGTTTAACGCCAAAATATGGCCGACAAAGACAACGAAGAGGTGGAGTTGACGATCGCTGACGAGGCGGTGGTCACCAAGTACAAAACGGCTGGAGAAATCGCTAATCGTAAGTAGTCGCTAGTCGCTTGTGTTCTTCTGGATGTTGCCGATTTCACTTAACTTAATGTCGAATAGTAGCTTTATTAAAAATCAGTATCGTCTATCTCATGGACATATTCAATCCTCATATCCTCCGTTGGCTTTTGGCCCGACGAATAGTTATTGTTGTGTGCCAACAACGCGCCATAACATCGTTCGACATAACCTTAAAACGTGTACAAAAATGAGAATTTCCAGGTACATAGATGACCAGTGCACAGTTGGATTCAATAGAAAGAATACTTTGTACCTACAATACTATGATAGCTTGAACAACTATGTCTTCAAAATAAAGCAAATTGATCCTACAAATTTTGTATGCCCATCTTTGGAAAATTATTTTACTTGCCTGTTTCTTTGTTGATATTTCATATAGATGACAAAAAAAATTTTCATTTTTATTGCACTTTATATTTGTACGGTTACTATGATTACGTTGTATGAAATTTTCATTTACCTATCTATAGCCACTTGTTACTCTACTTTCTTTGAAATTGTATTTCTGTTGCTCAATTCAGTAGTATGATTATTTGTAGAATGTGCCGGTCTCCTCAACATTGCCTGCCTTATTCTCTCAACATTTTTTGGGATTGCTACAGTTCTTTGAGGGCCTGGTGGTTTCATCTCTATCAGTGTTTCTCTTGTCTGAAGTTAATGAACCTATTGTAGAATGATTTTTAGCAGTTAAAATGCACACATATCAAAATGTAATCTAAATCGCTGCTGCGTATTCATTATTAAATTATTCGTTTGCATGTAGGTATTGTAGGTATAATCGCTATTGATAACTTTGGTGGCATAATGTAGAAAGTTATTTGTTACCACCCAAAAGAGCGGTATTTAATATCAAATTAACCCTATCGGACTAATATCCGCACCGAATCCTTAACATACCATATTGTATTTAATTATAAAAAGTTAATATCCAAGTATGTTTATATACCCTATTAGTTAATTGCATATTTGGATTTTGCTTGTTAGTTAAGACATGTATGTTAAATAAAATAAAATATATAATAGATATTTCTGTAATATTAGCTAGGTACATGTACGGATTACATTTTTATTTTAAAGACAAATTATCATATTTTTTAGGAGTTCTTGTTGAAATTATTGAAAAGTGTATTGAAGGTGCATCAGTTCGTGATATATGTATATGGGGAGATAATTTGATACTAGAAGAGACTAGTAAAGTATTTAAAAAAGAAAAAGAAATGAAAAAAGGTATTTTATATTAATTACCTATGCAAAACATTGTTTTATGTTCTATGATTTTTATTTTTATTTTTAGGTATTGCTTTTCCAGTTTGTATCTCTGCAAACAGCTGCATTTGCCACTTTTCACCTATTATGAGTGAACCAGATCATGTAATAGCTAAGGATGACGTTTTGAAAATGTAATTTTTTTTTTAACTTTGCTTAAATCATCACAATTAACTTGTGTGAATGTATACAATTTCCAGAGATTTAGCAGTTCATATAGATGGTTTTATTTCTATCGTTGCTCATACTATTGTTGTGGGAATCAGTTCTGATAATAAAATCAATGATAAAAGAGCAGATTGTTTCTTAGCTGCTCATTTTGCATCTCAAGCAGCGTTACGACTGATGAGACCTGGAAATGATGTGGGCATATCTTATATAAAATAATGGAATAAATACAGTTTAGCACCGATGCTTGTTCTTCAATTTCTTTTTTATTTCAAAATGTGTGTGATAATCATTGAACTCAAAAATGTTCATACAATTTTAAATATTTTGTTAAAAAAAGCGGCAAAAAGCAATTTTTTTCTCTATATATAGACTGATTTTAATGTTAAAGATAATCATGTAATCAATATATATTGGAAACTTGTTTTAGAAGTTATATAGTGATTTAAAAATAAATGTATTGTCAAGGCACATAGAAGATCATTATGTATATATATGTTTCACATATGTAACCATATGTAAAACCTTGTCAGTTAACATAATAAATTATGTTTTTTGAATTTTTTTTAATTTTAACTTATAATATAAAAAAGTGCAAATATTTTTTGAAACATTTATGACAGTGCATTAAAACATACATTTAGAAGAAGAAAAATATGAGCAATGATGCTAAACTGCATTTATACCAAAATAATAATTATTGTATTGTATAATGCCATTATAATAACTTATTTATTTTTAGACTTACCAAATCACTGAAATGATTATGAAAGTTTGCAAAGAATTTGATTGCAAGCCAGTTGAGGGTATGCTTAGCCATCAATTAAAACAATTTAAATTAGATGGACCTAAATCAATTATTCAGAATCCAACCGAATCACACCGTAAAGACCATGAAAAGGCAACAATTGAAGCCAATGAAGTTTATGCCTTAGACATACTTGTTAGTACAGGAAGTGGTGCTGCTCGTGAGACAACTGCGAAAGTATCTATTTTTAAGAAAACTGATGAAGTATATCCTTTGAAACTTAGAGCGTCTAGGTAAATAACTTTGAAACTTATTTAAACCTATTGAAACTTCATTTTACAAAATACCATTTTCATTACAAAATTAGCAATTAATATAACAATATACATAGTCTTCTGCTTATATTTTTTATATAATAAACAAAATAGTTTCCCTTTCATTTGAGTTAGTATTTAACTTCAATGAATCATGTTATTGAATAAAATGGTTAACATTGTTTATAAATTTATTTGGTTATAATTTTCAGTTTTGATATTTTTATTTATCTTGTTACTTTGTCTTTGTCTATTTTGTTTGTAAATCTTAGTAACTTTTTAGAAACAATTGAGAAGAATCAAAATAATAATGAAGTTCAGGCACTGGGCAGCTTAGTGGTAGACTTAAACGAGTCATCTATGATTGATTTATGATTACTTACCAAATTTTTAGCATTATTTTCCAAATTTTTATAAAACTGGTAACGTTGTTAAAGCTGCTGGATAGCATATGTTAAAATGCTATTCTTCTAATATGGCAAAACTGTGTTCTTCGTGATAAACAAACAAAAAGCCTTTAAATTGGTTTTGATAAAACAAATATTATAAAATTTACAAATAACAATATTTTAAAAATGTCATGGGTGTTTTTGTGTAAAAATATGTTTGTTATATTATGTACTAAAAAGAAGAGAAATAGCAAATGTCAATGTGATATTTTTTTAAGTGTTGAAAACAGACATCAATTAATCTTTTGTCTTATAGGTTCTTAATATTGTTAGTACAACAAATATCTATTTCATTAAGAAGTGAATTTTTGGTGCAATTTTATTTAAAAAAACTTATTTTTTTTTTTTTTTTATAGAATATTTTACACTGAAGTTATTCAAAAACACAATATAATGCCTTTTAATTTGAGAAATTTTGAAGATGAGAAGAAAGCTAAAATGGGTGTGGTGGAATGTGTAAATCATAAACTTATAGAACCTTTTCAAGTTCTTTTTGAAAAATCTGGTAAATTGTTTAATAATTTTTACTTTAAACTAGTTGTATGCTCATTTAGTGATTGATTTTGTTTACTTTTTAAATGATAAATTATATGAAAACAAATATCCCCTATGAACCACCCTTGAAAAGCTCAATTAATGCACTTTCACATAAAGTACAAAAACTCCATTTAGAAATAAAATGTCTTAAATTTAAATATTTCTCCAGGAAGTTATCTAAGGTGACCAAAAATTTTAAGAAAATATTGAAATATTTTACTAATAGTATGAAATAATATATATTAACAATGATTGGTTCAAAATACTAACTAAGATAAACAAACAAATACATTTTTATTGTTCTAATTATGCTATTTATAATATCTTTCGTTTTAATATTTTCTTACATTTTTTTTAGGAGAAACTGTTGTTCAGTACAAATTTACAGTACTAGTGACAACTACTGGACCTGCCCGGATAACAGGATTACCGTTTGAAGAGGATATTTATGTTTCTAATTTAACTATTAAAGACCCAGAAGTCTTGGTATGTTTTAAATAAATGCATTTAATATTAAATGTTATTTTTCATAATAAACTATGTTTAGAATTTACTCAAAACATCTGTTAATCAAAGAGGTATTTTACAACCAGTGAAAAAGAAGAAGAAGAAGCCTCAAAAAAACAACGTAGCTGGTAAAATGGAGGTTGACGAACCTAAAGCAGAAAAAGAAGTGGAAAAAATGGAAGTTGATGTGTCTGCTTAATATAAGTTTTCTTTCCGTTTATAGGAATTTTGTACAAACATGTTTTAGATGGTAAATGACATTAATTGCGAACATAACAAATTGAACAGAATATTAAAAACTTCAAACGAAAAATGACTTTATGATTTCTTTAAAGACATAGTTATAAATATTTAAAAACAGTATTTTTTTATATATATATATATATACTAATTATATTATTTAAATTTGTTATTGAGTTATGAAATTTGATAACTTAAAATGCCTTTTAAATTAATATTATCCTTCATCTGTCATCTACTATATGTAATTACTTGGTTTATAAAATAAACTGTTTAATAGAATTTTAAAGTGTACAATTTTTTTTTATTGTGAAATTTTTACTAAACCGTTACAACCAGTGTATATCGTACCATTATTAAAATTATTTTGGTATTCGTTGACATTTGTATGTTAGTTTTAGTATTAGAAGCCAGGCAAAATCATTGTTTTTTGATCAATATGAATTTAAAAAAATATTGCATAACCTTTTAATACATGTACATAACATTTTCAACTTATTTTTTCAAGACTAACAAAGTATTTAAGTTATTTTTACATAATTCAATATTATTTTCAATCATTTTTTTTTTATAAGAAGTAATTATTGATAACAATATGTATGAATATTTTCATTTTTTTAATATACATATTTTTGTGGGGGTACCAAAACCCAACTGTTTACGATTGTTTTAGTATCAAAATTGTTGACTGTTAAATAAAAATAAAGATAATTACTCGTATGAGGTAAAATCTTTTTCAATAGTTTGGTACTTGTTATTATAACTTTTCAAACTTATTCCGGCAGTGAACAAACATTCGCCATCAATCCTGACAATATCAACTGTACGTAAACATGTTTGGTTTCGATACCTCTGGAATGACATGCTTAAAATTTCAAGTTGTATCATTAAATACATTATTTTCAGAGTAAATTATTTTGATATTGTATTTTAAACGTTTAAAACATGAAGTACATTTATTTCTTATTTTATTATATGCGTGTTGCTCTATATGATAATCCTTTTCTTTTTAGCTTCTAAGTGTATACTTTCATCACAATATTTCAATTATAAAAAATGTCATTACTGATTTACTAACAAATATAATTCTAATAAATATTTATAATTTGAAATATTGAAACAATATATAACTCAAATTTTATGATAAAAAAAAATATTTATAATTGCACAACACAGAAATGAAAACTAAAATATTATCTATGATAGTTTAATATGAGCACAAATACTTTATTATTTTTATATAACATATTTCTATAAATTATTAACAAAATATAAGTACACGATTATATTTACTCAATACAAATTGATAGTTTTGTTAATTTTCTTTAGGATTCAGTTGTACCTCGACCAATTGGTAAGCTTTGTTTGCTGCACAAGCACATTTGTGTGGTACATCTATGACAAATTCTCCAGCAGCATAAACGCTTTTATTCCAACGTGCCGTAGAGGTGGATTTTAGATTTTCTACAGATGGCAATGATTTGACCTAGAATAAACAATATGAATGTTTATTTGAAATAGTATGTAGAAATAAAAACTTAACTTGTTCTGGCATTTCAGACTTGGCTTTGTTAGCAATAGGCGTTAGAATTGCAATAATTAATTTTGCTAATTCACGGGAAGTTTCTCCATCTTTCCATAAGCCTAATTCAGAGGATCCAAATATTGTTGCTCCAAATAACGCTCCTTTTATAGTATAACTAAATATAACAAAGTTGTAATGCTTTGAATAATTTCAAGGCCGTTATGAATAATTTTCAAAAATATTGGTTGAGGTCATTCAAAGGCCAATTAAAACTAATTTATAATGTATATTTGTTTGATCATACCTTATGAATTTATTTAATTTACTCATTTTATGAATTTGTATAATACTTAAAATGGAACAGACAAATTTAAGTTTAACTGTAAAACCAAGTTACTGAATTTATAATACATTAAAAATTTTATTCACAAATTAAGAACATTATCAACGCGTGTTCCGCCAAAGAATTTCCGCTGGTAATAATTGATAAGAAAGCCCAGTGGTTCCCAAATTTAACAACAAAGTTGCCTATTCAACTCTTGTAATAGTACTGCTACTAGTAGTTTAATAAGTTACTCACCCAAGACCTAACAAATAATTGTTTAACCCATTTTTAAAATTTTATAGCCCAGGTTCAATTTTGGATCTATATTGTTAACTTGCTTACCTAGCTCTTGAAGTAGTTCAACTTGTCAGTTTATTGTATATCTAACTTTCGAAATTCTATTGCTATTTAAAAAAAATACTTCTGTACCTAACAATAATTTAATAAAAAATATTGTCCAAGTTCAATCTTATGTTTTCACATAGTTTTGCAACAACTATAAAATGATATTTTTATTTTATTCATAATCCCTTTTCATTATTATGTCATCATAAATTGATATTTTGATGTATTGAATACAGCCAATATAGGTAGGTACCAGATATTACGCATATGCAACTAGGGGAGTGCAAGGGGGTCTTTAGCACTTCCAAAAATACCCGATAGGCTTTTTTTTATAGTACCTATACTATAGTACTATAGTACAGTCCCTATTAAAATTATTTTGCACACACCGCGAAAAATTACTGCGCACGCCTATGATAGTATCGATTAAAAATTGTATTAATACAGGTATTTCATAATAATTAATGACCAGAATTAAATACAGATTACCAACTGACAATGCGTGTCTGTATAAAAATAAAATAAAATAGTTATGGTACATTTTTATACTGAAAATTGTAAATG
Source organism: Cinara cedri (assembly GCA_902439185.1). Taxonomy (NCBI): domain Eukaryota; kingdom Metazoa; phylum Arthropoda; class Insecta; order Hemiptera; family Aphididae; genus Cinara; species Cinara cedri. The sequence continues at coordinate 193,208 of CABPRJ010001901.1, read as the reverse complement.
AAATGTGTAGTTGCTCATTATATGTGTCGTGTGATGAGCACTGATGAGGCGTTGCATTGGCCACAGACCCTTGAAGGCACGGGTCTGTAATGTGTCCATAGCTTTAGCGCCACCCCCCCAAAAAAAAAAAAATTTAGTGGTCTAGTTGCGCCCACGGTACCTAGTACCTATACATTAAATCAATCACATTATCAATTATAGCTAGTTTATATCTATTAAACAATTGAACCATTTTGAAAGTAAATAGGTATTCAATATTAATTATTAAGCAGATAACTATATAATGCTCACCTGGGCAGAGAATATAAAAAATCAAACGTACCACCTTAAACGCCCAGAAGGAAATCACTATACTATTTGTTAGGTAATCATTCCAAACTCAACCTCAATACCAAGCTGTTCATTTACAAGCAACTTCTCACGCGCATCTGGACTTACAGCTATGGAGTGTGTTCAAATTGTCAAATTTAAACAAAATACATAGATTCCAATCAATCACCTAACGCGTAATAACTAAGGCCCACTTCTATATATCCAACCGCACGCTTTACACAGACCTGCACATCAATACTGTTTCAGAAATGTTCTCTATCATATATAAACGTTATCGTTCACAACTAGAAAATCATCCCTATCCATTAATTGCAGCACTTTACTCAGACACCATACGTGGAAATCCCCAAAGGAGGCTTGAGAGAAGTTGGTGTCGTGGTCTAAGTTCTTAAACTCTTGATCTAAAACTATAAAATACAAAAATAAACCAATATAAAGTGTAGCCACTGGGTTACTCTTATTTATCGTGTCTTTTTTTTTTTTTTACTTTAGCACATATTCGTATTGTAAAAAATTAGTTTACAGATTGTATATTTATAAAAAAAAAAAAAGTTGTTGGGCAGGAAACTTATTAAAATAGTTAAACATAAATTTAAGAAATTGAATAGGTTACATTGTATACTAATTTGGGGACCACTGGATTTTCTTATCAAATATTGCCAGCTGAACATTCTTTTTATCATCATGAACATACATACAATTTATAAATTATTAAATGATAATAATGTTTATTGGTTTTCTATTATCAATTTATTTTTATCATATATTTTATGTTTCTATTATTTTATATTTTATGTTTACATTTAATGTTATTACTTATTATTACAGAATATAGAATTTGTATTAAGATGTAATAAATAAGTCGAATATTTGAAATTTAAAAGAAATAAATTATACATTTGTAATAGAGGTACTGTGTTTATTTTGAACATTTATTAAACCTGTGGTGGATATTGAAAACTTTCAAATAAATTCGATTACATAATGCTAGCAAACAAGTTGGTAAAGGAGAGATTTTTTCAATCTTGCATAACTGGTGATCTAGATATGATAAAAACTGATTTATTTTACAATGTATCACCGTTCATACAAGACAAGGTAACAATTTTGGGATGGTTTATTTAATATTTAAATTTTTAAAACATTTTGACATCTGCTATAACTAAATTTATAAAAAAGTTTTTATTAATTTTGACAGTTAAATTTAGCGTAATTGCAGCATAAAACATAAAATAGTTATATGTTGAATTGAAAATTGTTTATTATAATTTTCTAGTATGGGAACAATGTTTTGCATTTAACATGTATGAATAATCAACCAGAAGTATTAAAGTATATATTGAAGACTGTTAAAACATATAAAAACGATATTGAAAATAAACTTGGACGCACTGCTTTAAATATTGCAGCTTCCCAAAGTGCAGTTGAATGCATTGATATTTTACTAAACAATTTACAATGTAACATAAATTCTACAGATAAAGTAAGATCAAGTTTTACCTTTAAAATAGTATATTATATGAAGCAGGTAATTGTAATCAAAAATTGAAGTGTTTAAAAGTTTAAAAATTGAATTCTGTAAACAATATTATGAAATATTAACTAAAATTTCATCTATTTTGTGATAAATAATTTCTGATTTTTTAATATATTTTTAAAATGTACCTATATAATATTAGCTTACAGACTAATTTTTGTAAACAATTATCTTTTTTTATTTAACACATTCCAATAATATCAAAATATAAATAATTTTTATTTAGAAATCTAATATAGGTTAAAAAAAATTTAATATATGTATTCTATCAAGTAAAAATGTATTATTGCAATATATTTGTTTCAGAATTTTAAGAATACACCATTACATTGGTGTGTTATGAACAAATGTGTCAAAGGAGTTGAAAAGTTATTGAAATCTGGAGCTGACTGTATGCTAGCCAATAAGTTTGGTAAAACTCCTTTGCAACTTGCTAAAACAACATGTTTAGACATTTTTTATTTAATGGACAATGTAAATATTGGTTTATTATATTTTGATATAATATTGTATAGTTTAAGATTGTATAACATCAACAAAATTGTGCATTATGTAAATTTATTAAACCATACAATATGAATATACTTATTTTTGTTTTATAAAGAGTACGTATTAAGCATTTAGTTTGTACATTTATTCAACAAAAAAATATAATACTCATCATTTATTTACATCAATGTTAAATGTGTTAGTTAAATTAATGTTTAAAAAATAATAAATTAATCATTATAAATCATTAATAAATATTACATATTTATATTTATAATAACAATAAAACATGAAATTAATTTAAATAATTTAACATTCTATTAAAATTAATGATAATTAAAATTTTATAAATACAATAATAAAAATTGTAATTGTTACATTTAATAATTGTTATTTAACTGGTAATTTTAACAGACAATCAAATGTATAGGCAGTAAGAATTTTCCAAGTACGTTTCTATTATATAGTGTATATTCAGGGAACCTGTTGTAGAATTTTGGATTTTGTCAATCAATATTGTTTATGTATTAATATAATATCTTATTTTATTAGTTACCTATAATTTATAAGTATACAAAAAAATCAGCCGCAGATTAGTATTTACCTGTTTAATTATTTTATTTTTCAGTTTGTCAAAAATAAAACAAAGGATCACACAACACTTAAAATTAATACAAATATTGAAACAAAAACAAATGTAGAACCATCTAGAATCATACTAGAAAAAATAAAAATATCTGGTAAAAAATTAAGGTTTTAGATTAAGATATTTTTGAAAATCATTTTTATAGTAAAAGAAGTTATTATAAATTCAAAGTATAATAAATGCCTAAAAATAATTATGTTGCATAATATAAAGAATGATTCACACTGAACTGACACTCGCAGACCGTACCTTGTGGACATTTCGGGGGGAGTATTTCACATAGACAGTTACATACTGACATAAAACAAATGTACAATCAACTAAGAGTAGTTTCTCCTTAACCTCATCATTTTGAAAAAACTTTTCTATATATATTTAGCCTTGATGGCAATTTTTTTAGATGATGAGGATAATGAGAAGGCAACAAACAGAAAAAATTGTGTTCGGGTGCATAACATATTAAAACTTAGGAAAATCAACAGTGAATTTTGGCCTGCGAGAGTGTTCAATATTAATTTTGCTCAAATGTATAAATTGGTAAAATTTTATGTACAGATGATCATGAATCTCCAAAACTGGATTCAAAAATATTTAAACCGTCTGCCAAGCAACAAAATATCCATAGTGAATCCCCATTTGGACCTGATTTGACATCAAGTAATTCCAATGAACCATTTTTTCTGGATATTTCCAAATTAAAAAGTAATATTTATTTAATTTGCTTTTATACTACCTATTTAAGTGTTATAATAATAATAATAACATATTACAGATGGCGATAATTCTGTTTTAAAATTATTGGAAAAATCTATTGAACCGGTAGACGAAACTTCTTTTGTATCTTCTATATTAAACAGTGGAAAGGTTATCCAATTAACTGGTATAAATTGATTTTATTGTAATTTTAAATATTTTTATAATAATATTAAAATATAAGTATTTTTTTTTAGAAGCCGGTTTACTTGCTTTAGAATATACAAAAAATGAAGTAAATAATTCTATTCCTAATCATCTTGTTAATAGCTTCTTCAGCACATCAAAACAGTATAATGAAAGTGAAAAACATTCCGAAAATAATCTTATTAAAAAAGACAATGAAATAGATTCAAAAACACACAACAAAGGATTAAAACGATTGAAAAGCCCACAACCGTGCTCTAAAAGAACAAAATATACTGAAACTTGTACTAGAAATACTGAAACTGAAAGTTTGTTAGAACAAATGAGTTCCAAGTGTACAAAAACTGTGCCTAAGACTTATAATATTAGTTCAGGCTGTTCCCATAATTTACCGTTTGCAGAAAACAATATAATACAAAATAATGAAACTTGTAATAAAAATCAATTGGTGTGTTTGAATTCTGACATTAATACTCAACCAAAATGGGTAGAAGATCTGATGTGTTTGTTTTATAAATTAAAAAAATCAGACATTGTGGTACACAAATGAATTGTTATTAGTTTATTACTAATGTTATTTGACATCATAACTATAGTTTTAAAATTAATTTTATTTTGCTCTGTAACTGATTGTTAATTTTATTGACAATACTTTATAAGAAATCTAAAAAAATTAGAATATTCAAATAAAAGTGATCTTAAGAATTTAGCTGGCTAAACAAAAATTATATTATCTCCTTAGGATCTCATTGTTTGTTTTTTTTAAATTTTTGTATAACTTTAAATGTAATGTTATATATGTAATGTATGTTTTCACTTATGTAATTTATTTAAAATGTAAAGATGAATTAGTAATTAGTATATAACTAGTTATGCAGTAATTATTATGTTTATACACCTTATAAATTATAATATTATCACTGTATAAATAATATGTATTTGTAATGATTAGATTTATGTTTTAATAATAACTAAGGGCCAGAATAATAATGTGCAATAAAAATAGTTTTTAGTGCCTATAATTCATAGGTTTTAAAAAAACCTACGCAATATGGCAATGGGCGGGACACTACTGTATTTTTGTAACACACTAATTCTGCAGCTTATTCCAAAAAAAGTAGCTCACTTTTGCTACTGCCGAGGTACATTTTTAAAATATTGTAATATACTATTTTCAATGCTACTGTTAAAATTTAGCGCGCCATTTTTTCGTTACATTATTTTTTTAAACTTTTTCCTAGACCCTGCACACTTTACATATAATTATATAATTTATACCAAAGTATTGTAATTTACACGTGATTCTTATTATTGTTATAATAAAACAACTGTCTGTACATACATGTTTTTAAAATGTTTCAAATGCTTATAGAATAATCGAGTAGGAACGGAAAAAAATGGGTAAATAAAAAAAACACTCGGTTTATTATTGTCCACTATAACGAAACATTTTATTATAATATCCCGTTTTTTGTTATCGAATGTTCAATGGATATACATGTATATATATATTTATAAAAATCAACTAATTCATTGGCTTAGCATGTTAACACTACACGTTATTATTATTATTCATTATTTTATTTTTTTACACGTTTTCATTAAAATAATTATTTCTGAAGGTAGGTACATGACATAATATTCTTGTGGTCCCGCCATTGACACACAGAGGTCGACATGATATTATAGATATATTAAAATATATTAATTGTGCACGACATTGTTCAGATGTTATACAAAAATAATAAATGTAATATTACACAGAATAAATAATAAATAATCAAACGAAAACTACAGAGAGTTATACAGTCGTCAACAATATACATCAATAATAATAATAATAATAATAATATATATATAGTTATATAGCTTAAAATAATAATATACAACGATACAATTATTTACAAATCAAACAATTAATCATAATAATATAACATAATAATAATATTATTATTATTTTTATTCGTAAATACGTAATAATATAATATAGGTATAATAGTCTTTGTTTCTTAAATATATATATTACGATGAGTAGTATTTTTCTATGTACATATATTTTTTCCGTCATAAAAACTGAATAATCTTGGTTTATTTACATGAACGTTTATAATATATAGGTAATAATGTGGCTAATATGCTGTAAAAACACGGTATGATAGGTATAGTATAGTATAATAGGGTAAAGACACCAGTGTACGCCTGCAGTTTAATCAATATAAAACATCCTGAAGTGCAATTTAATTCTAAAGTTAAAACTACATTATTACAATATTGATCTTAGAGGTTATGTTTTTTTGATCTAATGATTTCGCATTTAGAAGTAAATTTTCCATTTTCCATAATTTATATCGTATCTGTTAGGAAAAAATTTGTACGAAAGTATGTCACAAAGTTTTTTTTAAAGAACTTTTAGGTTATCAGTTCGATGTTTGATTTTTGTTAATATTTCTTGAATGGTTAGGTCTAATCAAGACAACTTTTATTAATATGTATATCTAATACAATATACTAGTTTCATTAGGGGGGGGGTCTTTACCCTAGAATACGCGTCTATAATATTACATAGAAAACAAAACTGACAGAAAGATAATAATAATTATTGTTACAGACGAATTAGAATAATTTTCCAAATTTTCGGTAGAAAACATTAATTTTTGTTTCCATATTTTTTTTTTATTTATTTTTAATTATTCATTTAAACATTGTGTTTATCACAGATATCTATCACTAAAAATATAGTCGTTTATCCGGGACTTTTAAAATTTATTTTTGAAACAATAATACCTACGTACAAACATTTTAAAAAATATCAATAATAAAAACTGAAGCCTAACGCGTGTTCCTAACCGAAATCATCTCGACGAACCGAGACGTATAACTACGATTAATAACGAGTGTTTATATTATTATAATACATATTTTTTTTTATATCTTTTGATTGTCGATGATAGTACAGTATTTTTTACTCCAAAAATGTATTAATGATAATAATAATAATAATAATAAAAAAAGTCGGAAATAATTATTTAATAATTTCCAAAAGTAGAGAGAGATAAAAATAATAATAATTCATAACAAAAAAAAAAAAAAAAAAAATAGAACGCATGTTGTGGATTTATAATATAAAAAATATAACTGTCGTCGTAGGAACTGCTAGTGGCGTCGGCGGCGGCAGTGGCGGCTGCAGCGGAGGTGGTCGAGGCGTCTGTGACCGGTAACTAGTGACCGTTGGCGGTCTGGGAAATGCTCACAGCCACGGGCCGAGTTCGCGTTCCAACAATGATGCGGCGTCAGTGCGGCCCATCAGCCTCAGCACGTTCAACAGATCCGTAACGGCAGTGGGCTCTCTGTGCCGGGCCTCCCATAGGTCCAAAATCTGGTCCGTAGGACTAGGCTTGACGGCGAATGAGTTTATGTACCTTCAGTCAAAATATAGCTAGTGTAAAACTTTCGATTCGAACTTAATAATATTATGACATTATTATTATACCTGTCCATGGAGAGCCGTTGAGCCAACATCCTCCAGTCGTTACCCCGGGAATTTGGCGGATCTAAACATTGACAGAGTTGTTTACGTAAGACTTTACCGAATCTGAACAAACAACCGGAAAAATTAGTAAACATTTTTTTGTTTTATTAACTACAACGGGCCATTAGGAAGATGACAACAAACGATTACTACAACGGGTTAATATTATTAGGTTAGGTTAAAACGACACTTACCGAAACGGAGTCGGGTCACAGGACGTGACACTCGAACCGCTGCCAGTGGTGCTGCAGGTCACGGTCCTCGGCTGCCTGGACTGGTGGCCCATAGACGACAGGCTGTTGGGGTCCTGGTTCACTTTGAACGTATGCTTGACGTTTCGCAGTGACCCCGTGGCGGCCGTCTGCGACACGCATACGCGGCACGATACGTTTACCCACGAGTCGGGATACTGTTGTTCGAACGGCTCCAGCGTGAAAACCGCCAAGCCACTGGAATTCCACAAGGTCGCGAAGGGGATTTCCTGGGGACGAATAACGAACCGGATTTTAATTTTTACCGCGCACAATAAACAGAACTATTATAAAATATTATTTACTCTACTGACCTTGTAATTGTCTTGGGGTTTACTCTTCCAATTGGCCCCGATATCGTCCATGGTTACCACCAGGGGACCACCGCCGTCTTGGAAGCACATCGATTTTGGTTTGTCTAACATCACGCCTCCGCTGACGCTGCGCTCTTGGTGTTTTAGCCTCTGCGTACACAAAACAGGATATGAAGTATATTTTGGATGTGACAGTGAGATTTCTTTTTTACTCACTTCTAAAGCCACACCGTCGTCATGGACAACGTGCACCCGGACATCGTATTTGAACTTTCGATTCAGCGATCCAAATAGGGCCAGTTTCAGCGTCTTAGCGGGTGGAGTGCTGACTACCGTCGCGTCCGATTCACCGACCAACACGAACTTCGATAACGTTTCGCTCATTAAAAATACATGTTCTGCGTCCATTTGTACAAATACCGAAGTGTTAATTGTTTCTTCTCCAAGCGTCAACATTTTCTAAAAAAAAAAAAAAAACGTTAGCACGTAAGTTTTTCCGACCAATTTACTGTGAAGTGTTGCGTTATACCTTCCATTTAGGTTTTGTGCCTACGGGCATGTCACAGCTCAACACTGAGATCACCCAAGGCCCTTGCATTAGATTTGCACAGTGTCGCATTCCTACGATTACCGGTTTCTTAAAGCTCTTTCCACTCGGACCGCACATCACTGCTGGACTCAACTGCGTCTGTCCATCTGGAAAATCGATATACTTGGTATTTATACTCGTAAAACTTATAAATGTTGATTTCGAGGTTATAATAACAAACATTTGCACTAAATTAGCCATTATATAACAGTACCTATATATATCTACAATTTCATGAACCACGAAATTTAGGACCCAGAGTCTCCCAATTACATTTGAAGTAAAAATTCTTGAACTTAATAAACTGCGTATATAATATAATATTATAACTACCGGAGAGTATCGGCTTGTATTCGTCTTGTAACAGAGCAAACATCACGGGTTCTTTTTGCGATTTGATGATTGCACCCTCGGGAATGGTCAACGATAGCCCGTACTCTTTGCTCTCTAACCGGCAACCAGCCGACGTCACGGTGGTTTCTTTCATCCATAAATAGTCTTTGCAGTGGCACGCGACGCCACTGGAATCTGATTGGGATTTGCCTGTAATCAAATACATGGCGATTTATCAAAACCGTTTACGGCGAGCCATCGATGTAATGTATACTCACTCGAGCAGGTGTAGCTCGTCAAGCTGTGATTGGACTCCGGGCTCGACGTTAGTGCGTTCTGGCTGTCTGGAGCCACGGAAGGGACTGGAGGGGCCAACGTTCCCGTAGTGACGGTTGAACTTCCACCACCGCCGCCATTATGATGCGGTACGTCGTAATGGTGTTCGGAACACGACCTGGTCAAGCTGTACGCGTTTTGATCATTAGTGAACGGGTATTCGTAGCACGACGGTACCACGACCACGGTTCTTGTCAGGTCCGGTTGCGTCTGGTGGAAGTGATTGCAGCCACCGTTACGCGAATGACATTCGAGCGAATAAGTCTTTTTCTCCTGGTCCGGGAAGAATTCCGGTTGGAAATCTACACGCATAGGAAAACAGACATTTATTATTGCATTGTTGTGTTGTACCGGTATTATACCGTAGTGCAGTAAGGGTGTTTAATAATGGCCACGCGTGCGTGCGATTAATTATTCTCTGCACCATGTTTACTGTAGCTATACAACGCCTTTTGCCGGTGCAAAATAATCTGTCAAGTAGTTTACATACCGACTGTACGATGGCGGCGGCGCTGCTGCACCAGTGTCGCCGCCGAAATTATACAAACATAATTAAGGAAACTACAGCGGGGTCCTCTTTTAAAGCACACGGGTCGCTTGTTAGCGCTTGAATAATGCCGATTGACATTTAAATGAAGTTTCTCGGATGCAGTGACCCTTTGTACGTAGTATTATAACTTTTAACGGTTAGGAAGAGCCGTGTTCTACTATATGGCTCTATACCTCGCCGTCGTCGCCGGAAATTCTTTTAATTTATTTATCGTTCTATATTAACGCGCGTACTATATTATAATACGCGTTAAATTCGTAATATATGCACACGGATCATCCTTCACCTTGACGGATAGTAATTATATTGAATTTGTTTTCGCATACGTAATCGCTGTCACGCGTGGTTTTTTTCCTAATAAGTATATTATTATTATTATTTTTTTTTTTTTATCGATTCAACGTGCAACGCAACAATTGGAACGATGTTTTATAATGGTATATTATTTTCCACTTATACACGAGAGTTTTTCGTACGTTGAAAACGAATCGATCGATCGTATTTCGACGGGATTCAAGGCTCGCGCGCATACCTATACATAATATTATAAGCTTTATTGTATACCTATACATTATATATTATTATAATCCGACGATGACGTGATTACATATTTCGGCCGTGTTAATAATGGTGATAATAATAGGTAAGGTATAGTACAATAGTTTAATGAAACGTACCCGAGTTGGCCATGTTGTACATGCTGTGATCGCGGCCTTTGTTCTTGTACAGCCGGAACAACAGAACCATGCCGGCCAGTAAGACGGAGGCGGCTATGAGAGCCACGTATAGCGCTACGTCGGTTTCCACTACCGATTTGGTGGCAGCTATGAACAAAATAATAACAATAAGCAACAATAACGATTTATGACGTAGAATTATTTGAAACACAAAAGGGTAAAACAAAATATTATATTATCATAATCATAAATATTAACGACGATATTTTTTTAAAGTTTCGGAATATCCCGTTTTAAAAATAACATTCATAACATTTTCATTAAAAACCGACGACGTATATATACCTACATATTTTGCACCATAATGATATCTTCCCCCTTATGCGCTCAGCTGATACCAACTTTTGACGTTAGGGGAGTGTAGTTATAAATATTTGGGTTATAATGAATTGTTGTGCATACATTATAAATGGTTTTGTGAGATACAAATTTAAAATATTGTTTCAATACGAATAAACTGAGGAATAAACCGATACCTATGGTCATTTTTTTCTCCTTTGAACGTCACAAACTATGGATATTTTAAAAACAATGTTTACTGACTTATTTTATACATTATAACTGAATACCGATTCTTTTTAACTTAAATTTTAAATAGACTATTTTTTCCGAATTGATGGGTTTATGATTTTTTTTTTCCAGTATAAAATAAAAAAGTTTTATAAATTACGTACGTTTTTTGGTATAGATAAGTGATGGTTAATGATGAAAATGAGTCACCCCGTATATATATAATTATATTATTATCGACTTTTAAAACAAACACCCGTGCGATTTCTTCGAATATTACTTATTCATACATTATAATATATAGTTACGTAACTACAAAATAACATATCATTCCATCAGAAGTGTATAATTTTGTGGGTTTTGGCGGTTTAGTGTGTAATCTCTATAATAGTTACATGGTTTGGAGAAACAAGATAATAATACAGACCCGACGAATTTAAATCGTATTTTTTCTTTAACCATAAGCTAGTACCTATGCATACAGTTTTAATAATATACATTATATTATATAAAATATGCATTCTCTGTATTTTGTACACAGATGAGAAATGATTTTGACTTACGTCGGAACGAATCATTTTTACTACGTATAAATGGTTGCCAGAAATGACTTTACTATTTCTTTTAGTTTACACATAAAGGTTACTAGGTACTGTATAGTTCAAAAAAAAAATAAACACTATTCATTTATAGGTACCTATGAAATGAGTAAACACCTTCGGTATCATGCATCCAGTGCTTAAATTAAGAGAGGGGGGGAGTGTTTTCATTTGTTTATAGATTTTAATGTTCTACTTCTTTGATTAACCCAGGAACGTTTTCATGGGCAGAGTTTGTCTGTATTTAATATACAGCACGACTGTTAAATAATATTGCTATCCAATATTATAATAAATTCGAATGACCTCAGGTTTTTCGTTTACGTTACATGTAACGTTTACTCATATTATGATTGCACGGATGTGAAATCCGTCTTTATAGATTTTAGATTTGTATACTTTCCCGCCGTTATGTCTAGACCTATAAAAGCCAAAAATCAACCTATATAAGTGTAATTTTTTTTTTTTTGTCAATACTTGGTAATTTTTCTGTTTTGACAAGGCGGATCTTATATTATAGAGGTGCTTATATATAACGTAGCACATACTTAATCTGCTGTGGAACACGATAGTTTTTCTGAACTATAAAACCAGAGACAGTGATGCTCATTTATCCCCCGCCCCCTCAACCCGATTCGAGATTTACGCGGAACGCGTGCACTGAAAAAGAGAAATGAATTCGCGTTCAATTACAATAATATTGTTCTCGAAGAAAAGCCGATCGATCGCGAACGGGGTTTAGATTAACGGCTTAAGACCGATGCGGATTCGGTGGAGGAAATTTCGGAAACGCCGTGCACGCGCGCTAATATAATAATATAAATCCAATAAAATCCGCAACCAATAAAAATAATATCGTCGTGACGCACACCCCCGTCCGACCCGTTACACACCTATACTATACAATACGGTTGTTTCTATCGTGTTCCGAGACGGTTTATCAGGACGAAATATAAAAACTTTATGTCGGCGACTAGTTTTGCGTTCGCGTGAATTGATTTTATCGGACTTAACTGCCCTCTGACACGAATCGTCCCACACGCCTTTTCCGTAATAATAATTATATTATTATTGCGCTACGACCGCCGAAACGGCGGCGGCGATATTATTGCTTTTGTAACACGAGAATAAAAAAAAAAAAAACAACCAAATGTTTGTACTTTTAATTACCCGCGGGCGGTCGTTAACACGTCCAGGGCGGTCGTGCAGAGATAGGACGCGACCGTTCGTTTCACTTAACCCCTTCGAAAAACGAAACAAAAAAAAAAAAAAAACCGCGGGTCGCTATACATTTTGTTTTTTCTGCCGAAATACATTATATATTATTACTGTACGAACACGCCGAGTACACACGAACAGCAATAATAATAATAAAAAAACGGACAACGCATACGCGTATGTGTATACAAACCCCCGACGAGTCTCGGCGCACGCGAGTAAGGTACCTATCTTTTTTCAATCGATATTACACGCAGCGCGAAGAAACACAACGTTCGACAGCTAATTAATGATAATTTATCGTCCGTTCACGAAACAAAAATACGACTAAAATGTCGATAAAAAGAGCGAGTTCCGTTTTATTTTTTTCGTCTACCCATAGGTATTTGGAAAATTCAGATTTCAAAACGCGCTACAAAATATACATTTACATATAGATGCATTATACCTGGCCTAAAGACGACTATCGCGTGGACACATATATTTTAATTAATTATAATAATATATCGTGTAACGTAAATTTATTTTATCGAGCGCCGTCCAGTGACCGTTTATATTTATTTGATAAAAAGTTGAAATATCACATCGAGTTATGTATAAGTATTATAGATATTAATCAGGGTGTTCAACATAACATAAGACACGCATTATTTCGAAAAGTATTAAGTTTTTTTGGAATTTGATTTTTAGAACAATTAAGAAACAAGCAACTCTCATTTATTATAGCTTTCTCACATTATTGTGTATTTTTTTGTCACCATTAGTCTCGGAGAATAAAAATTACCTATTTTTGATTTTAAAAAAAACACGCTGCCACACAAATTATGTCCCACTATACTGAGAACAATAAATTTAAAAGCGGAATACTTCGTCAACTGGTTGGTCGAAATTAAAAATAGCAATACCAAAACGTATTTAAACTATAACTTCATTTATATTTGTGATTTTTAATATAGGTTGCGATTGTTTGGAAATCAAAAGTAAGTAGTAGTTTCTCTTTCAAAAATAACGGGAATGTAACATTTTATAAAAGCTGCATATTTCTTAAATGTTCTAAAAATCAAATTTCAAAAGAGTCATTACTTTACAAGATAATGAGTGGTTTACGTTATGTTGATCACTCTGTATAATATGAGTACAACGCTGCTGTATATAATATTCCGATTTGTTTGCATGTCGGGAATTCATTTTAATTGTAGAGAATAAATTAATAATTAACACGTGTTTTTTTTATAATAATTGGTTTAAAACTTAATCTTATGTAAATTAGGACAATTTCTTTTTATGCGAAACGTTAAAAACTAATAAGTAATAATAATAACCCGAGATTACCGTACGATAAAACAATAATAATTGTAAAATAAATAGACGTACCTATAGTCGTGTTATTTAACAATTTTGCGAACTAAAAAATAACGACCCGAGTGAAGTATAATCTAATGCATAATAATGTCGCGCGATTAGGTTAAAAACAAGTTTAAATTAAAGCATAGCCGAAGTGATTTAGAGCTATACATTTTTGAGTTAAATGGATATCGTCGTGGTGTTGCATTTTTTCTTATATAAGTTATGTATAGCGTTAACGTATAAAAAAAAATCAACGAAAGAATTATTTTCTCCGAGACTTTTATTTATATTTGTGATAAATCACGGCCGATTTTTCCGATAAACCCTTAACACAGTAGTTGGAAATGTACGCGCGCGTATACATATACTTGCACGTGTTTTCAGATGTTATAAGGATAATAATAATAATATAGGTGTATTGAAACGTACATGTTTTTGAATTTCTTTTATATATATTTTTTTTATTTAATGGTATAAACGAGTTTTTATTGGGTTATATCGAAATGTATTTACGTCAGCCGTAAAATTATAAACGTTCTTTATATTCTATTGTCCAAAGTTATATGACGTCGTGTGAAATAAACTACGTACTACTAATAAAAAAAAAAACAACAAAACAAAGAAACAAACTTTTACGCGCTAAAACCGCTGTTATATTCTACGTCGCACAACAATAGTTTGTCTGCAAACCAATTAAGTTAAACTTGATATATATACAGGTAGGTGTTCAATATTAAAGGATTAGTTCGGATCGAGACCAAAACGCTAAGCGGCGGCTGCGGTAGTTTTAATGCAGTCCTGGGGCCGAGGTTATATCGATTTTTTTTTTCACTTAAAACCCACTATAGGAGAGTTTTATTTCCGGTAAAATCGCGGTAAACTGGACGTGTTCATACCGACGCGCGCGGACGAGGTCTCGAAAACTTCGCCAATGTCCAGGCCACGGGTGCAAATAATAAACTAAAATATTTGACCCTTCGTCGCGTCGGATTCTTAGGAATCCGGTTGGAGAATGTTTTCAATCGAATCGGAGTGCGGCTGCAGCGGCAAACGGTTTAAAGTTTAATTATAAGATTCGCGCGTGGGCAAAAAGGACGTTGGACTTTTTGGTGAGATTAAAACTAACTGTCAGAAGTCAAACGGCATCGGAGACGACGGCGGCGGCGGGTGTTCAATTATATCAGTTGGCCAATCAACCGAAGAAAATCCGATTTAAAAGGAATGATATCGACCGGGTCTCGTCCACTGGCGGTATCCTTTTCACGGATTGTCTTACATGAAAGACCCTATATATTCCCGGAGTAATTCGGCTGCGATTCGACGAGGGAACTATTTCATTATAAGTATTGAGAAACGGTCCACAGCAGATCCCCAATCATTCCGTACAAGTTTGAATGCCGCATAGTCTTTTGTTTCGACGACTTTGATCAGAAACCGATACGAGCGAAACGGACCGGTATATATATTGTAATATAATGCGTGTACGGCGTAAGATAGGCGGCGATTTTCCCATTTTACGGTTTTCGGTATAGTACATTCAACATAATCTCGAATGGAATATTTGTTCGTATAGTGTCCATTTTCAATACGTCGGTTAACTGCTACGTGTAATATTAAATTTAAGTGTAAGTTTATAGAAAAAAAAGTTGGCTTTGTTCTCATAATAAGTTGCGAATAACATTAGTAAATTACTTTGAAATATGATATTATCAGTATCACAAAATATATTTCGATTATTACATATATAATAATATTTGTAGATATTTTCTAAACGTTTTCGGCCAATTTTATTAGAAGTTATAGTTTTTTATTATTGTTGTTATTAACTATACCGCTAGCTGTGTTTTGAACAATAGATTTTTTTTTTAACCATGTAATTAATTATAATCGCACGAAGAGAGGGAACATAGTTGTACATAAAATATAATTTATACAACAATCGCTTCATAATACAAATTCATTTAAGGACAATAAATTGAAACTACAGTCGTTTTAAATTTTGTAAAATAAAATGCCAGAAATATAGGTAATTATAATATTCGTGTAATATACTATCATAGTATTATAGTTGAAATGTATTTCAGTAGACTCGACGAATAAACAGTATAATATATAGTTGTTGTATGGAAATAATGTACAAACTATTTCCGACTCCGTAACGTCAACATCATTGAGTATACCACAAAATCGCAGTGTCCAATTGAAACGGACGGTATGACTAATGTTTTTATTGGGCATCATTGTCGAATGTTATAGTGATTTACACACTGCACCCCGAGAAGGAAAACCGGAGCACAGCAATTATTTTTTGTTACGACTCTTTCCCCCCGCACGGATAAACTTGTTCCTTCCGGTGTCGCTTCATCATCCCTCGCATAGACTTCTTTTGTTCGGAACGAACAGCTAAGGGTTGGAAGTTTCGTGTCGGGGTCGTTATACGCGATGACAATTTGTCCGCACGTCACATCGCCGGAAACCCCATGCGCAGTCTCCCGGAGAAGAGATCCTAAATATTCGTATAAAATTCAACGACCCCTCTGCCGCCGTATGAGTATAACGTTGCTCTCTCTTAGTCACATTCCGACGCATTCGTCGTCGTCGTCGTCGTCGAGCACTAAAGATGATTTCATACTTTATGACTATGTGACATGATCGTGGATGATATATAGGGGGACTGGCGCATTTTGTTAGATGGTGAATATTGTGCGGCAGAATGGGGGGTTGGGCACTGCGCAGTGTGGCCTCGTCGTCAATAAAAGCTTTAGGGTTTTTCGAACAATATCTGGAACTTTTAAACATTACGGGAAAACAAAAACGATCGGCACGAAATCCGCGCCCCCGAAAACGACAGCGCATTAGACAATATTCGTGAAAATGTATTTTCAGTAACGAAGGTTTTTCTCTTGTAATTTCCGAGTGTAGTCGTGAATAAAAGTACTATTCGTGCCCAGGAGCCGTTGAGTAATTGCAGTGTTACCGGCGAACAATACTCGACGACCGTTTGTCATTGGAACGACATCGTGGCACGCTCCTTTTGAGCAGCGCGTAAAAGCTCTGGGAAATTCTCTCTTATTTATTTATTTATTATTATTCTATTTTTTTTTTCAAATTTAACATCACGAAAACACGTCTCTTTTGAAAACTCAATTACTCAAATCCTGCAGCAGTCGTAGCGAGATAAGTGTCTTAAGCATATTTAAACAATAGAAGTCGCCTCGCCAGCCGGAGAGCCAAAAATAATAAAAAGGTGGTGAAAAAAAAAAAGGCGTTTTCCAAATATTCGTTTATGTGCATTAAAATATACCTACGCGTATAGTGCTCGGTAAATATTTTTTTCGTAACGGACGGCCAATGTTTGGGAATGAAATTAAAACGGCCATATCGTTTTGCTATTTCCCCCCTTTTTTTAACGCAGGACGATTTTAATTTCCTGTTGATATAATTGAATTTCTCTGTATATCCTGAATACAGTGGTACGCGTGCGATCCAATCTTCGACTACCCTCTCCCTCAACCCAATCATAATAGCTGCCAAACTTTCTGGCGACAACTATAATAATACTAGCTATACTCGTATATACAGGCGGGAAAATATATTATTAAAGCTTTCCTGTATTATAGGCTTCTATATACGATTTAACACATAATATCTTACGGTCTAAATCGATTTTCCGGGTTCGTTATATATATATATATATATATATATGTATGTGTTGTCGATTTATAGTAGATATGAAATCTAAACGTAAAATATTATTTAACGGCGAGTAAATACGTTTAAATTGATATTCACATGTACCAGCAGCGTCCGGATAACACGTTAAACAGAGAGGATTATAATATTACCAACAGTCAATGTATATTTTGTCGTCGATTTGTGCGAAACGTGGCGAAAAAGCATTGAATACTTGCCTAATAAAACGTAACATTCCTTTTTTTTTTAAATATATATTATACATATATATTGGTTTAAAAAATCGTGAAATTTATGCGTTTGGTGTAATGGGTATAGTCGGATTTTATTACTCTTAAAGATCCTGGAAAATCGATCGTATATTTGCACTGTATCCCGCGAATAGTAAAACAAACAGTGATCGTATTCAAGTACGCCTATAATCTATATCATATGTAACGAAAAACACGTACCTTCTTCGGGGACCTTATCATAATCGTCGTAATACACGGAGTCGTCAGCAGTTCTGCCACCTGAAACACGAGCGTATAATAAAAATAATAAAATAATATAATGTTATAATATTTTGTTCTCTGTGACGAATAATATTTTGTACGGTCGTAAAATTTTCGTTTTTTTAGTACGTATAGTATGTATTATTTTAATAATAATGATAATTGTATGTATTCTGGTATGCGTTTGATAATGCAATTTCAATTTCCATTATCAAACACAAACAAATATGACGCGGATGGGAGTATATTACAATATTATATGCGAATTAAATGTCGGGAAATCTATAAATATTCGATTGAAATGAAATCTGAACAAATGTACATATTATTATTGTTATAAAATCCTACATCATAAATTCACCGATTGAATTTTAAAAACGTCCTCGGAAAGTTCGTTTTGACCGCATGGCAATTTTAAACATTCGTAACCAAGTATAAAAATAAAAAAATAATGAAAAAGTCGTATTTACCAATACAAGATCCTCCAGAACAATTGCCGGACGAAGAGTCTCTGCCCACGCAGTATCGTCCGCCGTTCGAAGGGCTTGGAGCCGTACAAGTCCTAGTCCGGTGATGACGGCAGTCGGAGCCGCACGGTGACCACGAAGACCACGCTGACCAATGGCCGTCGATAGCTATATAAAGAACAAGAGTACAGAATATAAAGTATGTATTTTTTCCAACGGTCGTACGTTTCATGGGAGCGTGTTGAAACGTATTATACCTATACCGTTTATGCGTGTGCTTTAAAGGTTATAGGGAATGGACGTAAAAAAAAACCAATCGTTTTCGGGCAAAGGCGATCGTTAGAGATAAGATATACTGGTCGGTCCCGTAGTGGCTCGCGAGTAGTCGTAACGTATATTTATTTTAGCTATAAAATTGTAAAAGCCCCCGGTCGAGGTATATAATATACGCCGTCTACGGATCGGAGTTTAGTTTTCCAGCCGATTTAACTAACGGCCGGTAGTTGTATAGTGTTCGTAAAATACTTCTAAATACTGTGCATTCGCTGAACCCCATAAACACATAATTTATATTAACAGTACATATGTGTATCAGTGTATAAGTACAGCTGTTTTGTGACAGGTCGGTGTAAACTGTAAACATTTTTTTTTCGAGGATACACCGGTCATTATCGACGGAGAAACGAAGATTTCCTGACGGCCAAAGGAAAACCAATGGACCGTAAAAAAAATTTAAATTCGTACAAAAAGTAAAAAGAAAAAAAAACGGGGCGGTGAATGATCAATCATTTTCGAGTTTGTCGGCCAAACCGCCGTTGTCAGAGATTCTCGCGGTATACTACCTGACCCGATAGTATAATTCATCTCCCGTGGTCAACTTTTCGCCGGGTCCCTCGCGTTCTAACAGCGAGTATTCACCGAGCCATTAGCACTTGAATGGGGGTTAAAGTAGAAAAGGCTCTCGGTGGAAATCACACATCACCCCGCGCGTATACGTTCAAAAACAGTTATTCTCAAGAGGGTTCGGAGCGCGCGCGCGCGTCCGTGGTAAATGCGTTTTAAACAGTCGCGGTTACTTCGACGCGTAAAACGCTAAAATTGCACGATATTTTATACCGAGGTCGTCCGCGTACACACGGGGCTAGTTCGGATCACGCGGACAGTATCGCCGAAGAACAAACCAAATATGACGTGTAAAGTTTTCGGTAACAAGCGGAAACCCTTCAGAAATATAATGATGCACCTACGCTAGAAATCTACTTTCCGGGCGATTTCCGAACACTTATTCCGTACTACGGTAAGAGCGTGTAATAACAATAATATATAGCACGCGCGTTCAGCGGAGCGACGTGTGTTTTTCACCGACAGAATTCGGGACGCACGCCACTTATAAAACAAAGGGTGTCCATCACCACTGGCCTCTATTTCACACACATAGATAACATTTCGATCGAACGACGTTACACGAGTCTGCGTTCATACAATTGTAAAATCGACTCGTTAAAATGTGACTGGTAACATTTTTTTTTTTTCCTATAATCATAGGTATTTTTCCGTTTTAATTTCGCCGAACAATTATTATTGCGGATTGTACGGATAACAGGCACACATTACATTATTATCTATTTGACGTGTAAGTGTGTTACAGATCGTCGGCCGGCGTATAAATCGCAACGAACCGCCCGAACCCGTTGAAAAGAACGCAGAGGCCTCTCAAAAATCCCTTTGCACCGCACGTCGGCCGGCACCGCATTGTACACAAAACACTCGAGAAATAAAATCTCTCCTTTGCCAACTGTCACGTGGCCCGCAGGCCGTACATTGTTCGCGGTGCATTAAACGCCACCGCCGCCGCCGCCGCCTCCACCAACGAGTCGGAACCGACACCCCTCTGCTGGTCTCTGGTCGTCGTCGTCTCGGGCCGTCGTATACGAGCAATGTATGCATACACACACTCTAAAACCGCAATAACGTGCGGCGACCCCCGTCCACCCCGCTCCGCCCGCGCACGGCCCTAACCAGTTTTGAATTAGTGTCCGGCTATTGTTTCAATTCTGAAATTCGTATACGCGCGCCCGGAAAACCCTCGGGGTCATTTGTCTTGTGCAGCGCGCGCCACCCCGCAGTACCGTTCCCCCGGGACCGCAGTATTATAATAATAATAATAATAATAATGGTGCGAGGACCGCGTCCCCGGGGGAACACCTATACGCCGAACAAATTGTTTTTAAACGACCGCGGCCTTTGTGGCGGCGGCGTCCGGCGAAAAAAAAAATAAATAAAAAATATGACACATTAATGAGTAGGTTCTTCGATTAGCCATCGCCGCGCAATCAAAATTAATAGGACTATTACGTGTGTATATATATATATATTATATATATTATACTCGAATCTATATGAGAACCGGGCTTGGGCGCTGTGTAATATTATTATCGAAGCGAAACGTTTCTTCGACGCCGAGACTATTATTTTAAATCGCGTTAATTGTAATTATCGATTATCGTCGGGGGGGACTTTTCCGAACGAAACAACAACTGTACATACATAGAATAGACACTCGTAATAGAAAAGAAAAAAAAAAAAAACAATAACTAACCGTAACGTATATAGAATTCGTAAAGAAAATAATCCGACGTCGACCGTCGGGGTGGTACCCGACGACGACGACCACCACAAGACAAACGCCGACGATTAAAATAATATTAAAAAAAATAAAACGACCGTTTCGCATTAGAAGACCGTTCGGAAATTTGTAAAGTCGCGCGGGGGACGGACGGGGTAGGTCGAATCAATATAATTCCATTAGCCAACGTTTATATACGGGTATATATCGGTCGAATGATTTTAGGTGGGTTTTTTTTTTTTTTTTTTTTTTGGACCCGAGCCAATCGTATTGTACCGCGGTATTTTACGGGGTACCGTACGGTAACGCGTACGTATATACAACGTACCGGGCCGGTTTGCCAAAATCGACACAGTACGACTTCCGATCAATCTTGCGTGTTGTGTGGCGGCCGTCGGTATCCCGACCGAGCGCGCGCGGGCAGACTCGGACTTCCCATTCGCTGTACGCGCGGCGGACATGCCCGGCAATTATTGCCGCACATCCGCGCGATCCGGTTAATTTATGCTCCGGAACACAATGAATATTCACGAACAAAAGGGGCCGGAGACTCGGCCGTGTACAGTGCGCCCGAAGAGAGCGAGCGATTGAGCGAGAGAGAGAGAGAGAGAGAGAGAGCGAGTGAGAGAGAATCGTTGTACAGTTGTATAATATGTATATATACGCAAACCGAATCCGCACTAATGGCCGCGGTCAACGTCACACGCGTATAAATACCCCCCCCCCTCCCACGACTCTTATATTATATACACCCAGATCCGAAATTTAATTGGCCGGTCAACGATAAAAATCTTTCGAAACCCATAAATCGTTCGGGTCACCCTCAGAACTTCTACTCTCCGCTCGCGCGTCCAAGTCGCAAACACTGCACACACATACGAGTAGGTATCTCGCGCGATGGTCGGCACGCCGAATGATTTATTCGGACTGTATACGCATTACAATAATAATATTATTATAATAATATGTAAATATGCGCGATATTTACTATAATTTCCGAATCTATTTCGAATCACGCGCTCGGCGTGCACATATATATATATGTATATATACGTATAATATTACGAGTGTAACGATATCCGCACTCCGCGCGTAGGGGTAAACGGCCGCGAGTAAAATTTCGACTACGCGATTATCGTCATGCAAAGTTGAGCGGCAAAAACTTTATAATGAATTATGCAAAAACTACGGCCGGCTGCAGCAAGTTATCCCCCGGTTTTTAATCCGTCCCAGTTTTTCGTCCGCCGTATAATAACACACCTGGTACATGTTTCCCGCACAGTTATACCCCCTCCTTCACTCCCCCTCCGATCGAATTAAGTGTTTTATTTCCGGCCACCGAGCGCCGTCTTAATATTTGATAGGCAGAGCAAAAAATAAAATACTAATTCGACTGAATTGGCAAATAATTGGAGATAAAAAAAAAAAAAAAAAACAAAACAAAACGATTTGAAACGTATTAATTTAGTGGCGGAGTGCCTATTATCGTTTCTATAGTACCTGTAGTATTACCATGTAGTTAATTCGTTTATTATTTTTTTCCGATAATTCTTAACTCGTCCAATTGAATGCGATATGTATATATATATATACTGTTTCTATCTCAACGAAACTATTGGCGAAAACAGATTATATTATATTATAGTATTGAACTTCAACATAATTCGGATTAATTCTCTCATGCGTCGGGTTAGATTTTTTTTTTTTAATCTCTACGGATAAATTGAATTTATTAGGATACCGATCGTGGGCACGTTATACGTACGCTCTCTAGTCGTTAATCATATATTATATAATATAGCATATATATTGAAAATAGTAAAAAAAAACCTCGATTTCATCGATTTAACGGGGTTCAATTATTTAGTTAGAGAGAAAAAAAAGTAATAATAATAACGGGAAACGCCTATTCAATTTGAAATCGATCGATTTGACCTGTCCGATTGGAAGCGTAGTACGCCTTGTGCCGTAATTATACGACGTGTATATAATAATGGCTTCATGAATTGCACCGTTCGTTTATATTAAAAAAATAAAAACAAATTATTGTAATTTGTGCGATTACTTTCCGCAGCTGCTCCAGCTGTCTTATAGAGATATAAAGAAATGAACTGATAGTAGAAAGAGAAGTTAGAGTTCCAATATTGTTAGAAAGAAACAGACAAACATATGTGATATCGTAAAAGAAAAAATCCAATATAATGAAAATGAAACGGGTAATTATGATAAATTATATCTGTGGCCTTATCACTGATATCCATAAAAATAAAGACTTGGTTGGGACATCATCAGTTGAGGCCACTAAACATTTTAGCTAAATTTAAATCAAGTTAGACCGTTTCTGTTTGTTTAGATTTGTGTATATAATTACTACAGAGCCAAACAAGCGAGGCCATCATCTGACCAGTGGCCATAATGTATAATACATATATGAAAAGTATAGGTCACTTAAGTTTTCACTGATAATTTGGCACGTCCATTCATGTTTGTATCATGTATGCTGATATCACATAATGTGTATACACATATTACAGAACATATACTTATACAACTACGAAATATTCAATATTAATAATTAGCGTCAGTAAGCGAAGCCCTTCCAGATGATTAGACGGCTATCGGAGGAATAAACTGAGAGTTTTGATTGGCGGTTCTCGAGACGCAGAGTTGTTATCTCTCACACGTGTCTTTAACGATTTTCTTAAAGAATCTCTATCTATATTTCTATTAATGTGATCTTAGAGAAATTATAGACGGGGCATGGGCGACCATCAGTACATTTCTCTATAGGTAATTATGGTTTTATGAGCTCTAACAAAATCACATTCTATAATATAATATATTACCTTCTTCGGCTACGGTGTCGCTGTATTCGCCATCTGAAATCAAATATAATTCATAAACCGTTATTGTTATTGTAAATAGATTCGTTTTTTGACATGATATATAATAATCAAATTTACCGCGCGCACGCACTCGTGCATTATAATACGTTTAAAATAATACAATATAATATCTCGTGAATTATAATTCCCGAATTCGTAAACGATAATCCCGCGGGAACGGATCGACATAATAGTGAAGTCTTCCGTTCCGACGGCGGCACACAAGATGATGATAATAATTTGTCGGCTCGGGACCACTGCACAGCAGCACGACGACGAGGGGCGCGAGTTGAATACAACCGCCTCGTTTATCGGTTCAGTACACTCGATGTTATCAATTATACCGCAATATTATATAGGCGCACGTCCTTCCGACATTTTATGTCAACGGTCGGTGCGGAACAAGAGTCGCTTTCGAATATTACGATTTACGTTAACGTCGTAAACGAATCGATACCCGTGTATATTTGAAATGCGCGCGTCATGATAGTATTAATATTATCTTGTCACGATAATAATAATACTCGTAATTTTGATATTATTATACTGAAAATGATACCTGTTAAAATCCTCTTGTTTCCACAAACTTATACTCAAAACAAAAGGCGAACGTTTCCGATAATAACGTTGAATTCGGATTTTTCGTACATAGTTTGATTATAAATTATTAAAGGTCTTTACACAAATTCTTTGGCACGGCGGCGTCGTTAAGGTAAACCGAAATGGTTTAATGGTGGGAAACAAAGTAATAATATTCTAGTGTGTTTCGTAAACGTACGGTGTTTGCTCCCAAATTCGAAAACGTTCTTCGACCATATACGAAAAAAAAAAAAACGTCAGATAACAGAGCATCTGGTCACCCCTCTTTATTCGTACAGACACATTCGTAAACTATTATTATTTTTACTACGCCGCGCCATACAGACTACAATTTTAAAATATATCATCACACCTAACAAGTCTAACAAGGCAATTTTGCCGCAATTATATAGTATACATTTTTTTATTATAATAATATACTTAACGACGACACAAAACGTTTACGTTATTAGTGCATACAATTATACTATACAATTTGCCAATTTAAATGTATTAAAAAATATATTTCGGTTTCTATTATACATAGCCTACACAATAATATATACAGGTTGACACGTTTGAATCATTATTGACATTTAAAAACGAAAAATTTCCAAACGGACGTTAATTTATATTAAGCGGTGTTTGTCAGTAACAGGTAACAGTATACATATTGTATGCATATTCAGTCACGTAAATAAACCTAAAAATATCCCAGTAGCGATCTATAATCTACCCAGTACACACCCACCGATGTTTCCCAATATTTCGAATATATCTCTATGTTTTCACAAAATTCGTAGTAAACGAGTATTAATATTCATTTACTCGTATTTTTATACTAAGCGTCTGCCCGCCCCTAAATTTCATAAGAAGCAAACACTTCTCAAAGACCGCGTTTATTTCGCCACCATACGTATTATACAGGGTATCACACAATTTTAACTTCGTGTTTTGCGGTTGACCCGTTTGCAAAAATAATCCGATTTTGCGGCGTATTAAAATATTTCGCGGGCCGATAAAACCAGGTTAACAACATATAATATATATATATATAGGAATATAATATAGTTTGTGCAGCAAAACGACCAGGCTAAAAGCTCGCGAAATATTTTTAACCCTCATCAACGTATTCATTAACGTATTTCTCTCTCCACGCCACTACTACCGTCCGTTCTATATACACCCGAGGGCGTATTTTATATATTATATTATTATAATATATAACTAATATAACCTCATCAAATAGTTAATCCGGGCGGTCGGGTGTAATTATACAGATAGGATTACCCGGTGCTGATTGCAGTATCATAAACATGGCGTATTCCGACCCCGCTGCGCTGTCGTCATTGTCCGTTTTAAGTTTTAACATTACAACGATAATAATATGAGAGAGCACACGTGGCGGAGACAAGGCGCGCAATTAAACGATATCGCTTCATTTATACATAGTGTCGGATTTAGGGACACACGATATAAAAGTATCGTCTAAGTTGTATAATACACCCTCGCAAAATTCTAGATAACACGTGCAATACATAGTTGTTCTACGGTAAAACTCGTCCAAGACGGACCTTCGATAAAACGGGAATACTGAGTGAAACGGAAATTCGTCCTCGAATTAAATTTCACATGCGTTAAAATGTTTGTAAAGTGGAGTTCGTTTTTAAATAGTACTTATTACTCTCTGAATATGTATAATATTATTGACTAAGTCTTAAAACCAATTATTATATATATAAAAAAAAAATAATAATTTTTTCGTTTAACATCGCTAACTTTCGTCGTTTTGCATGCACTTTATAGAGGTAGTTATCTCTATGTAAACTATGTAATAGGTCTTAAATACGTAAATATATTTTTAGTTTGTTCTCTGTAGATCCGTACCTCATACAATTCCATTATAATTTTAGTTAACTAAACCTTAGTACCGAAGAAGTAAGTACACATAATAGTCATAACAAACGTCTCGTACTGCAGTAAATAATAATACAGTTATTTCGATTCGAAAGTTAGACATTCATGAATTTATTCATATTTTATTTATTGTATATTCGGTTCGTCGCGTTTGCATATAAAATGTTTATCCTCCGATTTCGAAATAATATTTGACCATATTATATTGAGTGTCCTAATACTATAAAGTTCCGCAAAAATGCGTGGACTATTAAATGCCCACGGGGGGTTTAAGTTTTATAAAGACATACCGTCACCAGGTGTCGATTTCTTTTGCAATATTTCGACATCAAACTTTCCGAAATGGTAAGCCGACAGATCAAGAATCTGGCTTTAAGTCCTGAACAAACTTTTAAGAAATCATAGGTCATACATCCTCATAATATTGCCGATTTCAGAACTACGATGTTGCAGATCAGCCTGCTTTATTTATTACACGCACAAGTTTTTAATAATAAAGTCTCGTGTCCGATAAAAATCTATTGTCCTAAAATAGTATTATATTCTCCAACTATAAGTTCAAAATTGTATATAGTCGGGATATACGATTACAAAGATATTACTTGAAAATAATCGTTACATAAAAGCCGCGATGGCGATTAAAATAAAAGTAACAATTATTTTTTACAAAGACAATTAAAATAATATTTCTGAAAAAACACGAGGCCCAAGATCAGTATATATATATTTTTGTATATATATATACAAAAATATGTACATATATACATATTTGAATGACGTGGTTAAACAAAACCCGTCTATAATTTCTTATAATCAATTGTTGATATTTAATTTGTATGTATATATTTGCATACATTAAAATTTGGTATCTTAAAATATTATATTTATTATACTCGTAATAACAATAATATTATTCATAAATATTCAAAACCTATCGCTCAATCGATTAATATTGAATACACAAACCGACAAACCCGTAACAATGTCGTTAACGTCGTACTCGAATATTTCAATTATAGCGATTTATTGGACATAAATTATAATTTAAACAACCTATATTATATACGTATTATATTATAATAATATATTCTCTGTTTATTAATCATAAGTGCACGTTGAACACCGCGATTATGTATTTGAATTATTTAAGTTTTGGTTGAAAAAATGGGAAGCGAACAATATTATTGTTTTATTATTTAAATACGAACAATTACTATAAAACACGATAACTGACGGAATTTTCAATTAGAGAATACAATTTTTTTTTTTTTAATTTTATAAATCACTCGTGTCGGTTTCCGGCCACGGTGGGCTTCGGTGGGGACGGGCTGGTGACCCCGGGTCGTGTGAAACTGCGCATTTTGAGGGGCTTTGAAGCCGATCGTTTATTATGTACGACCCGAGGGTACGCGTATATGTATAATATACTTGGGGTGCCGACTGGGTTGACTTTGATGTGTGAGCGACACGTTTTTGGGAAACGAATACGCGTATCGTCGTCTTTTAAAGTATATAGATATCGATTATTTTGCGCTAATACATACAACCGGAGACGAACAGGCTATGTATGTATAGGTACACGACATAATTATTGTGCACGTGCGAATAAATCGACATTTTAACTATTGAAAACTTGAGTGCCACACGCGCCACACGCGCGACCGACGATATTAAATTTAGTCGCGACCGAGAAAACACGGACACAACGGGGATAGGATTTATGACGGTCACGCGGTTTTTTTTCGCCACCGTTTACACGTGGGACGCTAGCCGCGGTGGTTTACCGGTAAAAAAAACAAACAATAGATCGTTTTAGAAATTAATAAATTACTAGACGCTGATTTTTGCTACGAAAATATATTGCACAATTATGTTATACTGATTAATATGTCAGGCCGGAGGTACCTATATAATATAGTATAATATACCTACACACGAAATGAAATACTGAATCGTCTACCGCAGTGGCCACGAGTTTCGCGGAATAAATCAGTTTTTTTTTTTTGAAATAAACGTGTGGGCGTTTTGAGTTTAAATTTGTCGGCGTCTGCGGTTTTTTTTTTAACAATAATTCGGATTTACAGGGACCTCGATCGTAACCGAGACTCGGGAATGCGTGCATTGAATATGTAGGTTTTATTAATTCATCGATGCGCACTCGCTAAAACGTAAGCCCGAGAAAACAATATTATTATGAAATAAAATGCACCCTTCAAAATCCCGCATTGTTTAGGTCGATCCGATAAAGTAATCGCATTATCATCATTTATTAATCTCAAAATGTGTATCTATTGCAATTATATTATAACTATTAAGGACCTGAATCCAGTTAAAATCGGTTACTGAATTAACCAATTATGCCATAAAATGTAAATAAACGAAACCGAAAACCCAATAAAAAAATATAATAACACTACGATTACTCCCATTCTCGGAGAAAAAAAATTGTGTTTTTAACAAATTGTTGATAAATTGTACACATTTTTATACGGGTTTTAAGTGAATTTTGATATATTACGTGGGTTATACTGGTTTTAGAAATTAGTAAATTGTGTTATCCTCGATGCTAGTACCAAATACTTGTTTTGCCAAGAGTCTTAAATGTCGATTTTTTCAATAAGTATTATGGTTTTTAATCAAATTTTTAAAGAATAAAATTAACCGGTTTTTAAAAGGAAAACACGATATTAACCGGTTAGCTAAAACGAAACCAACAATTTATTTAAAATCACAGTTTTGGATTTTGAAACTTTAATTTCGAATTATTTTAGGAATTTTGTATTCAATTCAAAAACTAATAACAAATAAAAATTTATTTGGAATAAATATACAATTGAAAAAACAAATACTTAAAAGAGATATGCCAGCTTTATTTTTTTTGGTAAAATCATGTTTCAGGTATAGAAAATATAAAAATATATATAAAAAATTAAACAAAAAAATAAAATCCAAAATTGAATTTCCCATTTTTAATTTTCGGATTTACGGATTTTGCGGGCCGAAATTCGTATTTTCGGATAATCTGGATTTATTTCACATCGGAGTATTGGATCGGAGTCGGTTATTGTTCTAAAAATAGCGAAATAAAAATCGACTCAAATCGGAAATCTATTCAAATTAGTGCGGTCGATTCCGATTTTGGGTGGCGTATTCACCATACGTGTTGTATTTTGCGGCGATGTCGGCAGGCCACCCGCAGTTTTCTTTGAACCGTCGATAGTAATTATTACTACCGGCGGCTAAAGACGCGCTAAAAATAACACGCCGTAAGTTTTCGCCTTATTGCTCATTACTAACGCCAAGTTCGGTATAAACAACGATGGAAACTGTGTCGAACCACAGGTCGCACAACACACGTTTCTCGAACATATTAATATTTATGTTTGAATATTATTATATTTTACGCGAGATTACGTTAATTTTAGCGTATAATATCAAAATTATTTATCCGTGAACATCTCGACACGTTCTAAAACTGCCTATATATTATTATTATACGTTATAATATTTACAATATTATTATTATTATTACTCATAGTTTTTTTGAAAATTCACGAATGTGCCACGATTAAACTATCGCGCGCCGATATATTGTATACACATTATAGGATGCGATGGATTTAACCATACGATTTACTGGTATAATATGAAAAATGTAAAAATAAAATCGTTAAAGTTCCGTAAAACTATACGTCTGGCGTAAAATATATACTCGAGAACGTGACTTTTCCATTAGTAACAATTACCGGCAGATGGTCGCCTATGCTGCAGCTCTGCAGCAGTCGGCTTGCATGAAGGGACATTGACGCTGCCGAGTGTGCGGTATACTCGGTGCACTGCACAAAGCGGACACAAAAGATCAAAAACGAGGGCGTTCGAAAGGGTTGCGACTATATGCATACGATCAATCCCATGTATATTA
This sequence comes from Cinara cedri, assembly GCA_902439185.1. Taxonomy (NCBI): domain Eukaryota; kingdom Metazoa; phylum Arthropoda; class Insecta; order Hemiptera; family Aphididae; genus Cinara; species Cinara cedri. The sequence goes on along the minus strand of CABPRJ010001901.1, from coordinate 162,407 downwards.
CAAAACACGCGTCTATCATCATCGTTGTCGGGGCGAACTCAAAAAACAGACCGCTAATTATGGCTCTCAAAAAAATGTTTACCGAAAATAATAATAGTGCAGACCGTAGAGAGAGTCGTGATAACAAAGCGAAAAATAAGTATTACTTTATTATTTCGCATATACAATTTAAGGGGATCGAAATTTATTTCTTCATTTTACATATACGCAGCATAAAAATACAAATTTAGACCAATTTTCCTTCAATTAGTCGAATTTGGATGTATAGCGATAAGAACATTTTGTAAACAGATTTTATTTCAACGTGAAGCGTACATGATATTGGTTAGGCCATTTGAATTTAATTTCAGTTTGTTTTTTTTCATAAACATTTTAAACATTTTAAATTAAATGTTTAGAACTAAGGTCTGAAATTCGAAAAAGTAGCCCGACCCATGAATTTTACGAACTACGAACTTATTTAATAATAAGGTATACAGAATGCACTATTCTCTTATTCGGCCTATTATCTATATAATCGGAGATATGAGTGACAACCAAGTTGAAAATCAGCTTACGTAGAAGGAGTCATTAGCGCCTCTATAGTTACTTACGAAGAAATAGAGCCGATACTAACAAAAATTGATGAAGTGCCGTGGTTAAATATTTCCCATTTGCCGACTTTCAAAAACGTTTTTACCAATTATTTTATCCTATGACAAATGTTGATAAACAATACCCTTTACGATAATAATGTAATCATGGAATAAATTACCTATTTAAAAAAATTAAAATAAATTATCATTGAATTGCCAACGCAGTAATCTAAATTTTCAAGTTTGATGATGGTATCCTTTCTATACGCCATTTTAGTATTTTTTTAATACCTACAAATAGACATAATAATATTATGTTTATGTTTATTATATTAATAGTTCTATAATAAATGATAAAATATGTATTTATATTCTTATGATTAGGGGTGCATTGATGAGCACTCGTTACACATGGGGAGCGCTCTTGCTTATTTCCACGTGTAGTATGAAAGAGTGTAAGTTTGGGGGTTACCTTATCACATTTGGACGGTAAACCAGTATGATCTTAAATCGTGGTCTTCGTGCCGAATTAAAATCGGTTTTCACGACATTCTTATCGCTACACACTATACATTGAAGGGAAATCGATCTAAATTACTAGACGGCGTACGTGTTAGAAAAAAAGAAAGAAATATCCGTTCCCCTTAAGTTTGTATGTATGTATGTATGTATGTATGTATGTATGTATGTATGTATGTATG